>MJUU01056188.1:0-19460 GCA_002080025.1 Modiolus philippinarum
GTGAATTTGAATATTTTACTATGAGTTGGAGAGTGTATTTTGGGAACACACCACACCTGTCTAGTCTAATCACACAACTCCCTATAATCAATAGGAGTTTCCATGAATCCAATTAGTGACGTCACAAATTCTTATTTTCATATATGCAAATTAGCATTTTTGGTTGGCAAAGCTGAAGAATTATCACTACCCTGGTATATAGCATTAGGATAGAATTTTCAATCTTCGATAACTTTTTTATTCTATGCACAATTTTGGACCTGTAAAATGCATTTTAAAACATTGAGATATTCATATTTTTTCTGATTTACTTTAAAATAGACAAATATTTTTTCATTTGAATCCAGACATATCAAAAACTGCCTGACCGAAGGACAAATCTGGCAAAACTTGAGTCATGAGCACTTGGGCAAAAATTATCCGCCAACAGGACCGAACGTCAGGCAAAAAATTGACTTTCTTTATATGTGATGAATCTGAGGGTCCTGTAAATTTATTTTCGGTCTCTCAGCTTTTCATTGTTTGCCTGACCAAATGTCCTGCGAAGCCTCTAAACATTTCGATTTGTCTGTGAATTTCAAAAATATGAAAGTTTCGAAAAATTATATGGTTTACAAATACGCCAATTCTACATATATTAAAAATGAAAAGCTGAAAAAATTTTACAAGAACTTCAAGTTCACACGTCTCAAATTAAATCCCTCTCACAGCTCTGCTTTAATTTTTGTGTTTTCACTTTTTACAATAAAATTCACATTTCAATTTTTCTATTTTTTTCCAGCATGGACAAAGGGAGATAACCTAATTTTCTTGTAATAGATAATTTGTTGTTGATCTTTTTTTTGTCTTCTTCTTCTAATTCCCTGCTTCGTATCGTCATTGTTATCACTTGTTTTACTGTTAGGTATTGCATTCGATAACTCAAAAAGTAACCTATTCTCAGTTCTTGTTGCGGCAACTGAACTTTGAACTTTGAACTTTTTATTTCTCAAGACCCCAACTGGGGTATGTGAACATATAACTGGACAGGCACCTGTTTGTACTGGTTCTGCCTTGGGAAATCCTAACAGGAAACCAGTGCAAAATTCAAGCATGTTTATACAATTGCTATGGACTACGTCACTTCCTGTGAAACCCAGAGGGAAAATAGTGGTGTATTCATTATAAATTTACTTTTGTAGCATTGCGAAATATCTTGTTCACAGCAAAAGCAGAATTTGTAAGTGTTTTGCTATGATCCTCATTCTGTACACGATCCTTTTCATGCATGTGTCAGTGTTTAAAAAAATGTATCTCAAAGTGAAAGCCTTGATTTGTGGATCATTTACATTGTTGTGATTCTGTTTGTTCATATTGATTTTTCATTGATCATATTGATTGGTGCTCTTATGCCTTTTTTTGCATTTATATGTGACAAGTGCAACCTGAAAAAAATTGGGAGCAGGGTGGCCGAGTGGTTAAGACGCTGGACTTCAGATCACGAGGCCTGACACCTCTTTGAGAGTTTGATCCTCACACGTGTCATTGGTTCAAGATACATGTACCTACCCTAGCTCGAGGGTTTCAACGATTTTCCATAATGAAATATTGGGCTTTCCTCCCTCACTAAAACCTGGCGACCGTGTGAGAAAAATCTCGCTGTAGGTTAAAAATCTTGTATAGAGCTTATGTTAATTGTGAAGTTGTGTTCACCGAAGTTAAATAAAACTTACCTTTACCTTTACTCGCACTAGATGAATCACATAGCATTTATCTGTAGTCACACGAAAATTATAATTTTTACGACATATATAAGTTTTACGTCATTTACGACATTTGAAAAACTGTATTAGGGTTTTTGTCAAAAAATTGAGTTTTTATTTAAGGCTTAAATATATTGTATATGGGTTAATTATTGTTGATTCCTGTGTACTTGTACAATTGGTTAAGATGAGGCATTTATTAAAGTAAAATGGAAATTTGATTTGTGACGTAAGTTTTATAAATCATCCATATTTTTCTGCAGATCAAAGAAAAATATTACAGAATTGCTGTTTTAGAAACTGAGGAATTGTGGGAATAGGGATTGTATAAAAACTTTTTGTGTACGAACAATTGATTTTCAACCAATGACGTTATGTTATTTACCCTCTAAACCAATCAAAATATTTTGGTGTACGCTCTACCTAAAATGCTTTAGTTTCTGAAACATGAATGAACAAACTTGCCTATCTTACAATTTTGGCATAAGTCTTACTATTTTCAAATCATCTTACGCCCTTACGATAAATGCGATTTGTATAATGTAGTAATTCAGGAAATTTTCACCTTGGGTCCTTCATTTCATTGTGGTTCCATGTATTATAGTTAAATTTGGCATTAACGGTAATAAATAGAATGTAAAAAGCTATCTTTAAGACAAGAATTCTAGGCTTCCATCTAAACAATCTTCAAGACAAGAATTCTAGGCTTCCATCTAGGAAAAAAATGTACTCTTGGTGGCAGTATTGTGTAACCATATAATGTGCTTTTCATTTAAAGGTATAGTTTCTGTTTCAAAACACGTTTTATTGCTTTAAAAAGTGCCTTACTATTTTTAGTTCGCCTCAATGAAGTTGAGGTGGACTATTGGAGTACCCACAGCGTCCGCGTCCGCATTTATGGAATATATCTTGGTGACTATGAAGGGTAGGGTCATCAAACTTTGTGTGCAGATGCATCTTGGGCTAACTCACAGCCTCCAGGAAAATTAGGTCTCTTTGACCTATATTTTCGGCTTGGCTGGCTTTCATTTAATTTTAGGTCCGAGTTTATATCTCAGTATATCTCCATGTACATGGTAGGATCATCTAACCTTGCATGTGCATGCATCTTTGGGGGTAATTCTACATCCAGGCAAAATTAGGTCACTTTGACCTATATTTTCCGCATGATTGACTTACGTTCAAGTTTACGTCCAAGTTAAGATCTAAGTAACTGTACATGGTAGGATCATCTAACCAGTCAGGGGCATCACCAATAACAGTTATAAATTTTATAACCATTTTCAGTTATTTTCAAAATTTTTCATTTTCAATAAGTAATGGAAAATGGTTATTTTTGTATTTCCTTTGATCTTTAAATCCTGATTGTGGCCATAATAAATTTTTCTCATTTTTGTTGGTATTTTTATTTGATAAATTAACATTTCCTATATAATTTGAAATCATAAAATCTGATACGCACCACCAGGAACATGGTACGCAAGTTGGTCAAAGTCAAGCCCCCAAGGGACTTTAAATGCCAATTAAATGTTCATTATCTAATATAAGCAGTTCATTGATAATTAAGATGTTTTACTTCATCAATATCTTTTGAAATTTACACAAACCATGCAGTTTTGTTGTTCAAGTTTCTTGAATCAGAGCTTGTTGAAAATTTGACATGATGTAGAAGAAATAACCAATTTTAGTTATTTCTGTAATTTTCACTAAGGGAGATAATTCAAAAATGGAAAAATCTAACCAATAAAGGTTATAAAATTTATAACTGTTTTTGATGATGCCCCTGACTGCTAACCTTGCATGTGCATGCATCTTTGGGGGTAGGTCAGCATCCAGGCAAAATTAGGTCACTTTGACCTATATTTTCCGCATGATTGACTTACATTCAAGTTTACGTCCGAGTTCAGATCTAAGTAACTGTACATGGTAGGATCATCTAACCTTGCATGTGCATGCATCCTTGGGGGTAGGTCAGCATCCAGGTAAAATTAGGTCACTTTGACCTATATTTTCCGCATGAGTGACTTACGTTCAAGTTTAAGTCCGAGTTCAGATCTAAGTATTTGTACATGGTACGATCATCTAACTTTGCATGTGCATGCATCTTTGGGGGTAGGTCAGCATCCAGGCAAAATTAGGTCACTTCGCCCTATATTTTCCGCATGATTGACTTACATTCAAGTTTACGTCCGAGTTCAGATCTTAGTAACTGTACATGGTAAGATCATCTTACCTTGCATGTGCATGCATCTTTAGTGTTAGGTCAGCATCCAGGTAAAATTAGGTCACTTTGACCTATATTTTCCGCATGATTGACTTACATTCAAGTTAACGTCCAAGTTCAGATCTAAGTACACAATGTGTATACAATGCCTTTGTATACATGCATAAGGTATGGTAAATGAGCACCCTGGCCAAATAGGGTTTCACCCGTTTGTGTCCATGTGCCATAACGAGGCGAACTTTGTAATTGTTGATTACCTATGTTTCATCTCAGATTATGATTGTTGATCAAGTAACTTACTATTTTAGACCATGATGGGAAGGCAAGTCTGAATGAAGTTCCTTTCAATAGTAAAATTTTCGAGATCACCAGATTCACCCGATCTGATTCCAGAACTACCCTGAAAGGCTGTTTGACAACATGACTAAGGTTTTGTTAGGCCTATGTTGTTAAGGCTGATAATGCCTAGTTTTTGCAAACATCTAGTTTTTATAGAACCAAGTAACATTCGTGTTTCAAATCCAGTTCCTTACTTGGAAGAAGAAGAAGAAGAATGCCAAACTGGTGATTTTCATACTAGAATCCTTCTCCTTAGATTCTTGTATTTTGTATTAATCCTTTCATCGAAGAATTCCTATACAGGTAGTACATTGTATCACCCAGAAGATGAATTTCCTGGCAATGACAGCCAATTGTAATATACAAAGAATAACTCAACAAAAAGACTATAAATAACCATTTTTTCTTAACAAATACTTTCATGACTTTGTTTCCTTCGTTTTTATTTCTTGGATATGATTTACAACTGTTTGACATTTTACCTCCATATAATGTATTTTGGTATGGTTCCACAAATTTTCACGAAAATTTTAATAAATTCTTGTAATTACTGACCCAAAAATCTCAAAAAGATAAAATTCATTGCAGCTGAGACATAACCATCACGGTTCATGAAGTTCTTTCACAAATAAACATTGTTTATACGTGAATTCATCAATAATTACAGCTCCAGAATCCACCATCTTTTCTATTTTCAACCCGAAATAAAACATAGAACGAATAAGTCTTGTCTAACTCTTTCGGCAGGAGAATATAAAACCAACAGTAGTGGTTGATCTCTGTAAACCTTGAACTGTCATGCCGAAATAACTTTTCGATATCCCTGTAGACTGGGAACTGTAAGTAAAAGGGTTAACCCTTTCCTTCATGAAAATGGTTCCAAAAGGGCATTTTTTGCAGAAGTAAATGGGACCCAATGTTTAGAATGCTGCAGAATTATTGTCTTGCAAGTCAGAGTCTTGGCACTTGGCACAGTTAGACACCTGTCATTGGTCTTTGGAACCCTGGTACTGGTTGTCATGGAGACAGCAGGGGACCCAGAGTTCGCGAAAATCGTCGGTCCTGTCAGTCCTGACCGCCAAAAAACGGCTAGGTCCGGCAAATTTATTGTTCGTGACGGTCCTAATGACCGGCAAAATAAAACGGTCGTTGTAGGTTACTTTTGTCTCGTTGGTTTTTAGATGTGGGATGGAAGAGATACTCGCAGTACGTGTATGAAACACAACTGATGTTACGTTCGTATGTACGCTTTGAACTCCGGCAACGCCTGCCATTGTAAATTTGAAAAAATAAAAACTAATTTAACTGTTGACAACAAATTAAGACTAAGTTCTAATTGCCTTTTTAAGTGTCAAGGATACTCGCGCCACGGAACTAACCAGATCTTCCCTAGTTGGCTACCCATAACGAGAAACTTGTGTCAGTGAAAGTGCTACCCAAATTAAGTGGCAAAACAAGAACCCAAAAGTCCCCTGCCTACATTTCTTAGAAATATCAAAAAGACATACATTTGTACATGTATTTTCATGTTAACATGGTTAACAAATTCACAAAATTTTGATGATTGATTAGCTAGAGTATAGTGTAATGTCCAGTGAAGCAATATTTCAGCTAAGTGAACAATTAAATAAATTCAAAAAAGCATAAGTCAAAGAAGAAAGAAATAAAGGTGGAAGGGACAACCAGGGCTACTATTTCTGATTGTCACTGGAAAAAAAAGGGAAAAAAGGGTAGGGGCAGGAAATTTAGGTTTCTATATGACTCCAAGTCAGCGAAAAATTATATACAAGAGGTCTTTATACTACATGGAGCTTGGTATTTCTCCACACAGTTCGTTTTGTGGTCAGCCTTTCCATATTATAACCTGACTACCCATTATAGACTGGGCATTCCCGTATTCGCCACCTGCATGGTGATGAGCCAAATTTTGCAGTGGGACCGGCAAAACTATTGTAGGACTGACAGAAAAACTTAACTTGCCAGTCCCATGACCGGCAGACCTAAAAGACTTTTCGCGAACTTTTGGGACCTCAAAATCGTAAAAAAACTCATATTTTTTGCATTTTTTCCCTTCAAAACAAACTTAAAAGATTTTTTAAAAATAAAATGTTACTTGCATATGCCTAAGCAAGGTTCAACTGCAAAATATATGTGTTGAGGAATAGCTAGCACTATTTCATGATGTAGATAAGCCCCAGATTTGGTCTGGCGGCGAGGGAGGCTAACGCCCCCCTTCGAACCCCCAGACAGAAGACAGAGGGGGGCACATCCCCCCTCTGGGACCCTCTGACATATCTTTTTGGTCCCCAATTGCACGCGAAAAACACTCAATTTTTTTTCCCATGTTATAATCTGTTCAATAAGCCCATATCCTCATCCTAGGGTCTCATACAACACCCTCCTATAGCCCTTAAAGGGGGGGGACCTAGAGGCGTCCAAAGGCGTCGTTATAAAGGAAAGGGTTAAACCATGTGCAAATCTTTGATCATCAAAATATGATCAGTCAGATGCAGTCAATACTCGTGATCTTTTAGGATCTCTTGCAATCGCAGTCAGTGGTGACATTTCATAAGACTAACTATTCAGTTTTCTTTTTCTTGTTAGAAGAAACACAATTTGTAGTCATATAATTTTATTTTGGTCATGTGGCTTCTGTGAGGCTTGACAAGGATGCCAAACAAACAATCATGTGATAGTTCCAATTTTACTTCACATTAAAAACCCAACAAACTCAAAACTTGGGTATACAGTAATTGATGTGCACAATTTTCGTTCTTCCTTGTATTTGTTTTTTTTATGCCGCCATATCGGGGATGATGGGGTATATTGTTCTTGTCCTGTCTGTCCGTGTATCCAAAACTTTAACATTAGCTGTAACTTTTGAACTATTAAAGATAGACTTATCATACTTGGCAAGTATATATATCTGGTCAAAAGAAACATAGAAGATGCCCCATAAAATTGGGAAGGTCAAAGGTCAAGGTCACAGAGGTCAAAATTTTAGTCTTATTCCATTTTCATATGTTTTCTATTATTTAAAGAAAGATAACTCTAACCAAAAAATTAAGATTCCATTTTTCAATGCAATCCTATAAATCGCTTGCAATGGACAAGTGAAACAATCCTTTAAATAGCCTGCAGCAAACAGGTGAAACAATCATATAAATAGCAATCCTAAAAATACAAAATGTAGCTTGCAACAAACAAGTGAAACAGTCCTATAAATAGCCTGCTGCAAACAAGTGAAACAATCTTATAAATAGCCTGCAAGAAAGAAGTGAAACAAATCTATAAATAGCCTGCAACAAACAAGTCAAACAATCCTATAAATAGCCTGCAACAAACAAGTCAAACAATCCTATTAATAGCCTGCAACAAACAAGTCAAACAGTCCTATAAATAGCTGCAACAAACAAGTGAAACAATCCTATAAATAGCCTGTAACAAACAAGTGAAACAAATCTATAAATAGCTTGTAGCAAAAGGACATTTTTTACTTATGTCAGATACAATTGTAACATTGAGCATATTTGGGCTTTTAAGGTGAGAGGTATGTAAATAAGCGCCTCTACCGGTGAACGTTATGAATTTGCTTTAGATTGAACGTTAAATGATTTAAATTTTTACTTTAAATTATTATCGTTTCAAACTGTATCCTACAATTTTTCTGAAAAAGTGATATTATGTTGCCAAAGAAATTTCTGTTTTATTGATATAATATTTTTATAGGGTCACCGAGTTCGTTTTCGTGGTATAGATCGCTGAATAGATGTTCATCTTTCAAATCACGCCTAAAATCATAACTTTTATCGACGACGTCCCTATTTTGACGGCAAATTTTATTAAAAAAATCCATTTTTGGCGTGTCTGTTCTATATTCAACGATTGATACCGGCAAAATTAATTTGGTTACCCCATATAAAATTTACACCATTAAAATGGGAATTTCATTGTTTAAAACATATCCTTTTTGCAGAAAAATTGTAGGATACGTTTTCACAAATGCGAAATTTAAAGATGTTTCATATATTATATTTCTGTATGTTTTACATAGATTCTATATGAAAACAACATTACTGATAGATTTTTCAAACAGTCATATTTCAAACATAAAAATAGCAAAACTGATTTTATTTCACCTTGGAATTCAGCTTCGTTTGATGCACTTGCATGTAAAATTTTATTGAAATCCGGAAACTTTGCTATTTAGGTACCTATTACCTTAACCTTATGATAATTATAGTAATACAAAATTATTTACATATTCATTGTAATATATTATATTGCAGGTTGGTCACTCCAATAGTAACTAAAGGCTATAATTCACAGATAATCAAGATGGGAGAGGTAGGTTAAAGGACAGAAAATAAAAGTTGGTGTTTGTTTCATTGTACACGTACACACTGTGAGGCTATATATTGTTATTTCAGGCTCATATGTAAGTTAGTGGCCACTTTTTCTGAACCAGTGTACACATTTTGAGCTCGCCGGGACGAATGTCCGGAGAGCTATTGTCATACCCCCGGTGTCGGCTTCAGCAAAACTTTAACCTGTCTTGTGGAATTGAGACCTGAATAGCTAGGATGTTGATATTTGGTATGTGACTTCCTTGTGATGAGAGCTTTCTTCTGGTACTATACTTGTAAACATTTTGACCTTGACCTTGCCCTTAGGGCAATTTTTAAAAAACTTTAACCTTGCCTCTAGAAGGTAGGCTTTTAGTGGTAGGGTGTTCATATTTGGTATGTAACTTCCTTATGATGAGAGCTTTCTTCTGGTACCATACTTGTAGACATTTTGACCTTGATCTTGCCCTGATAGCAATTTTTAAAAAACTCTAACCTTGCTTATAGAAGATAGGCTTTTAGTGGTAGAGTGTCTATATTTGGTATGTTACTTCCTTATGATAAGAGCTTTCTTCTGGTACCATACTTGTAGACATTTTGACCTTGACCTTGCCCTGAGGGCAATTTGTAAAAAACTTTAACCTTGCCTCTAGAAGGTAGGCCTTTAGTGGTAGGGTGTTTATATTTTGTATGTAACTTCTTTGTGATGAGTGCTTTCTAGTGGAACCATATTTTTAGACATATTGACCTTGACCTTGCCCTGAGGGCAATTTTTAAAAAACTTTAACCTTGCATATAGAAGATAGGCTTTAAGTGGTAGAGTGTTTATATTTGGTATGTAACTTCCTTATGATGAGAGCTTTCTTGTGGTACCATATTTGTAGATGTTTTGACCTTGACCTTGCCCTGAGGACAATTTTTTAAAACTTTACTTTTGCTTCCAGAATTCAGTTGTTTAGTGATAGGGTGTTCATTTTTGGTATGTGACGTTCTTTTGATGAGAGCTTTCTAATGGTACCATATTTGTAGACATTTTGACCTTGACCTTGCCCTTTGGGCAATTTTTAAAAACTTTAACTTTGCTTCCAGAATTAAGTTGTTTAGTAATAGGGTGTTTATATCTGATATGTGACAGCTTTCTATTACTTTCGAATTTATTGTGCATTGAGGTTACTGGAATCCCGGGCGAGCTATGTTGTCTTCTGACAACTCTTGTTTTGAAAGCCTTAATGAAAGCACATAAAAAAAAATCTCAAATAATACTGCAAGATTGCTACTTGGCTCAAACATTTCAGTTGAGCATTTATGGCTGATTTCCTGGATCATTAACATATTATACCCCCACTCGTGAGTGGGTGGTATATTGGAATACCCTTGTCTGTCCGTCCGTCCTTCCGTCCTTCTGTCCCTCCTTCCGTCCGTCCGTCCGAAGTTCGTCGCACTTTTCTCAGCTACTACTAGACAGATTCATTTCAAATTTGGTATTTGACTTTATATGTAGGGGGCATGGGTCGTCTGCCATTTTGGTCACCCTATGATATCTACTTCCTGTTTTTCGAGACTTAGCCATTTTTCCCCTTTATTGAGCATAGTGAAAAATTTTCGTCGCACTTTTCTCAGCTACTACTGCACCGATTCATTTCAAATTTGGTATTTGACTTTATATATAGGCGGAATGCGTTGCCTCCCATTTTGGTCGCCTTATGATATCAACTTCCTGTTTGGTGGGACTTTGCCATTTTTACCTTTATTGCACATAGTGAAAATGTTGGTCGCACTTTTCTCAGCTACTACTGCACCGATTCATTTCAAATTTGGTATTTGACTTTATATAAAGGGAGCATGCATCGTCTGCAATTTTGGTCACCCCATGATATCAACTTCCTGTTTGGCGAGCCTTAGCCAATTTTTCCCTTTATTGAACATAGTGAAAATTTTCGTCACACTTATCTCAGCTACTGCTTGGATGATTTATTTTTCCCTTTATTTAACATAGTGAAAATTTTCGTCGCACTTTTCTCAGCTACTGCTGGGCCGATTTATTTCAAATTTGGTATCTGACTTTTTATTTAGTGGGAATGTGTCGTCTCCCATTTTGGTCGCCTTATGATATTTACTTCCTGTTCAGCGGGACTAAGCCATTTTTTCGATTTATTTCAAATTTGGTATCTGACTTTATATTTAGTGGGAATGTGTTGTCTCCCATTTTGGTCGCCTTATGATATTTACTTCCTGTTCAGCTGGACTAAGCCATTTTTTTTCCTTTTTAATTTTCAAAACAATACGAGTGGGGGTATACCTAGCACAACAAAGCGTGCAACCTCATGTTATATTTGCAATTCTTCAATGAACATACCAGTATTCCTCAGGTAACACCTGTAACAACTCCTTAACTCTTTAACTCAGAGGAGTGAAAACAAAAATATTAATTATACATTACCTTATAAAAACTGAATCAAAATTAAGGATGTTCACTCTCAAGCTTATAGTACATTGTAGTATCAAGGTTTAAAAATTAATATTTTTATTTACTAGAACATTTAGAATAGGTCATTTTCGCGGGAAAATATTGATAGGTCAGTCACTGTCAGTGTGCTGGTTTATTTTAGATACAAATGCCCGAGAATAGACCATATCCGAGCTCCGGCATCAGGATTTACAAGACCAATTAAGTCTTTTGCATCAAGGTGATAACCTTTCAAATTCATTTGGGGAATATTAAGAATTTCAACAAATTTTGTCTAAAGTCTATTAAAGATGTATTCAATGTTAATTTGAAAAGAAAATGAGGGTTCAGTGAGCAAAATATTCTAATATAATTATGGTGGATAAATAAGTCAGAGTCAATTTCTTAAACCTGAGAAATGTCCTTCCTTAAGGCAGAATAAAAAAAAATCTGTGTTTCCGGTAACCCGACCGACCCTAGATTTTTGGGGCTAAAAATGCCTACCCTAAAGTGTTTTTGGCAATTTTTAAAGAAGCACTGTCAAAGTCCAGAAGTTACTCTCTATATGTCTGTGTAAAAAGTTTTGGAAAAATAAAAAAAATGCTTACCTACCAACCCTAATTTTGAAGAGTATGTTACCGGAAACATGGGTATTTTTTGCTCGCTGGGACGAATGTCTGGAGAGCTATTGTCATACCCCGGCGTCTGCTTCAGCAAAACTTTAACATGGCTTGTGGAATTGAGACCTGAATAGCTAGGATGTCGATATTTGGTATGTGACTTCCTTGTGATGAGAGCTTTCTTTTGGTACTATACTTGTAGACATTTTGACCTTGACCTTGCCCTTAGGGCAATTTTCAAAAAACTTCATAACCTTGCCTAAAGATGGTAGGCTTTTAGCAGAAGGGTGTTTATATTTGGTATGTAACTTCCTTATGATGAGTGCTTTCTAGTGGTACCATATTTGTAGACATTCTGACCTTGACCTTGCCCTGAGAGCAATTTTCAAAAAACTTTAACCTTGCCTACAGAAGGTAGGCTTTTAGTGGTAGGGTGTTCATATTTGGTATGTAACTTTCTTATGATGAGAGCTTTCTCCTGGTACCATACAGTACTTGTAGACATTTTGACCTTTACCTTGCCCTGAGGGCAATTTTTAAAAAACTCTAACCTTGCCTATAGAAGGTAGGCTTTTAGCAGTAGGGTGTTTATAAATGGTATGTAACTTCCTTATGATGAGTGCTTTTTAGTGGAACCATATTTTTAGACATATTGACCTTGACCTTGCCCTGAGGGCAATTTTTAAAAAAAACTTTAACCTTGCATATAGAAGATAGGCTTTCAGTGGTAGAGTGTTTATATTTGGTATGTAACTTCCTTATGATGAGAGCTTTCTTCTGGTACCATACTTGTAGACATTATGACCTTGACCTTGCCCTGAGGGCAATTTGTAAAAAACTTTAACCTTGCCTCTAGAAGGTAGGCCTTTAGTGGTAGGGTGTTTATATTTTGTATGTAACTTTCTTATGGTGAGAGCTTTCTTGTGGTACAATATTTGTAGATGTTTTGACATTGACCTTGCCCTGAGGACAATTTTTTAAAACTTTACTTTTGCTTCCAGAATTCAGTTGTTTAGTGATAGGGTGTTCATTTTTGGTATGTGATGTTCTTTTGATGAGAGCTTTCTAATGGTACCATATTTGTAGACATTTTGACCTTGACCTTGCCCTTTGGGCAATTTTTAAAAACTTTAACTTTGCTTCCAGAATTAAGTTGTTTAGTAATAGGGTGTTTATATCTGATATGTGACAGCTTTCTATTACTTTCGAATTTATTGTGCATTGAGGTTACTGGAATCCCCGGCGAGCTGTGTTGTCTTCTGACAACTCTTGTTTTGAAAGCCTTAATGAAAGCACATAAAAAAAAATCTCAAATAATACTTCAAGATTGCTTCTTGCCTCAAACATTTCAGTTGAGCATTTATGGCTGATTTCCTGGATCATTAACATATTATATTTGCAATTCTTCAATGAACATACCAGTATACCTCAGGTAACACCTGTAACAACTCCTTAACTCTTTAACTCAGAGGAGTGAAAACAAAAATATTAATTATACATTACCTTATAAAAACTGAATCAAAATTAAGGATGTTCACTCTCAAGCTTATAGTACATTGTAGTATCAAGGTTTAAAAATTAATATTTTTATTTACTAGAACATTTAGAATAGGTCATTTTCGGGGAAAAATATTGATAGGTCAGTCACTGTCAGTGTGCTGGTTTATTTTAGATACAAATGCCTGAGAATAGACCATATCCGAGCTCCGGCATCAGGATTTACAAGACCAATTTTCAACACGTCACAGTATAGAAAATGTCACGTCATAAAGTATATTCTTGGTCACATGGGGCGGACATGTTTGTGACGTAGGGCGGACAAACAACAACTGGTGAATCTAAATACCAGAACTCGGATATGGTCTATTGGCAGAAAATCTTAGGTCTCTAGACTTTTCATCCACTTTTGCATCAAGGTGATAACCTTTCAAATTCATTTGGGAAATATTAAGAATTTCAACAAATTTTGTCTAAAGTCTATTAAAGATGTATTCAATGTTAATTTGAAAAGAAAATGAGGGTTCAGTGAGCAAAATATTCTAATATAATTATGGTGGATAAATAAGTCAGAGCCAATTTCTTAAACCTGAGAAACGTCCTTCCTTAAGGCAGAATAAAAAAAATCTGTGTTTCCGGTAACCCGACCGACCCTAGATTTTTGGGGCTAAAAATGCCTACCCTAAAGTGTTTTTGGCAATTTTTAAAGAAGCACTGTCAAAGTCCAGAAGTTACTCTCTATATGTATGTGTAAAAAGTTTTGGAAAAATAAAAAAAAATGCCTACCTACCAACCCTAATTTTGAAGAGTATGTTACCGGAAACATGGGTATTTTTTGCTCGCTGGGACGAATGTCTAGAGAGCTATTGTCATACGTCGGCATCGTCGGCGTCAGCAAAACTTTAACATGGCTTGTGGAATTGAGACCTGAATAGCTAGGATGTTGATATTTGGTATGTGACTTCCTTGTGATGAGAGCTTTCTTTTGGTACTATACTTGTAGACATTTTGACCTTGACCTTGCCCTTAGGGCATTTTTAAAAAACTTTATAACCTTGCCACTAGAAGGTAAGCTTTTAGTGGTAGGGTGTTCATATTTGGTATGTGACTTCCTTATGATGAGAGCTTTCTTCTGGTACCATACTTGTAGACATTTTGACCATGACCTTGCCCTGAGGGCAATTTTCAAAAAACTTCATAACCTTGCCTAAAGATGGTAGGCTTTTGGAACAAGGGTGTTTATATTTGGTATGTTACTTCCTTATGATGAGTGCTTTCTAGTGGTACCATATTTGTAGACATTTTGACCTTGACCTTGCCCTGAGGGCAATTTTCAAAAAACTTTAACCTTGCCTCTAGAAGGTAGGCTTTTAGTTGTAGGGTGTTCATATTTTGTATGTAACTTCCTTATGATGAGAGCTTTCTTCTGGTACCATACTTGTAGACATTTTGACCTTGACTTTGCCTGAGGGCAATTTGTAAAAAACTTTAACCTTGCCTCTAGAAGGTAGGCCTTAAGTGGTAGGGTTTTTATATTTTGTATGTAACTTCCTTACGATGAGAGCTTTCTTGTGGTACCATATTTGTAGACATTTTGACCTTAACCTTGCCCTGAGGGCAATTTTCTAAAAACTATAACTTTGCTTCTAGAATTCAGTTGTTTAGTGATGCGGTGTTCATATTTGGTATGTGACTTTCTTTTGATGAGAGCTTTCTAATAGTACCATATTTGTAGACATTTTGACCTTGAGGCCATCCTTAACAAATTGTTTGTTTGCTGTTTATCGACTAACAATTTTGGATGTGAGTAGGTAGGTAGGTGAATTATTTTTTTTCTTGAAAAATGTCAAAAAAGGGTTTATTTTAAAAGAAAATGTGCTAAAATTAGAATAAAAAAAAATTTCCTCTGTGAAATGACAATAAAATTTTTTGAGTAGGTAGGATTTTTATGAGTAGGTCGATAAACAGCAAACAAACAATTTTTTAACGTTGGCCTGACCTTGCCCTGAGGGCAATTTTTTAAAATGTTTTACTTTGCTTCTAGAATTAAGTTGTTTAGTGATAGGGTGTTTATATTTCATATGTGACTTTCTTGTGAAGTTAGCTTTCTATTACTTTCGAATTTATTGTGCATTGAGGTTACTGGAATCCCCGGCGAGCTATGTTGTCTCCTGACAACTCTTGTTTAGTTCGCCTCAACAAAGTTGAGAAGGACTATTGGAGCACTTGGGTGTCTGCGTCCTTGTCTTTGTCCTTGTCCGCATTTAGGTATATATCTTGGTAACTATGAAGGATAGGGTCATCAAACTGTGTGACAGATGCATCTTGGGCTATCTCACAGCCTCCGCATGATCAACTTACATTCAAGTTTACGTCCGAGTTCAGACATTCAAGTTTACATCCGAGTTCAGATCTAAGTAACTGTACATGGTACAAGCATCTAACCTTGCATGTGCATTCATCTTTTGGGGAAGGCCAGCATCCAGGCAAAATTAGGTCACTTTGACCATATTTTCTGCATGATCGACTTACATTCAAGTTTACGTCCGAGTTCAGATCTAAGTAACTGTACATGCCATGGTACAATCATCTAACCTTGCATGTACATGCATCTTTGGCGGTAGGTCAGCATCCAGGCAAAATAAGTCACTCTGACCTATATTTTCCGCATGATTGACGTACATTCAAGTTTACGTCCGAGTTCAGATCTAAGTAACTGTACATGGTACAATCATCTAACCTTGCATGTGTATGCATCTTTGGGGGTAGGTCAGCATGAGCATCCAGGCAAAATTAGGTCACTTTGACCTATATTTTCCGCATAATTGACTTACATTCAAGTTTACATCCGAGTTCAGATCTAAGTAACTGTACATGGTACAATCATCTAACCTTGCATATGGATCTTGGGGGGTAGGTCAGCATCCAGGCAAAATAAGGTCACTTTGACCTATATTTTCCGCATGATTGACTTACATTCAAGTTAACGTCCAAGTTCAGATCTAAGTAACTGTACATGGTAGGATCATCTAATCTTGCTTGTGCATGCATCTTTGGCGGTAGGTCAGCATCCAGGCAAAATTAGGTCACTTTGACCTATATTTTATGCATGAGTGACTTACTTTCAATTTTACGTCCGATTTCAGATCTAAGTAACTGTACATGGTAGGATCATCTAACCTTGCATGTGCATGCAACTTTGGGGTTAGGTCAGCATCCAGGCAAAATAAGTCACTTTGACCTATATTTTCCGCATTAGTGACTTACATTCAAGTTTACATCCAAGTTCAGATCTAAGTAACTGTACATGGTACAATCATCTAACTTTGCAGGTGCATGCATATTTGGTGGTAGGTCAGCATCCAGGCAAAATTAGGTCACTTTGACCTATATTTTCTGCATGATCGACTTCCATTCAAGTTTAAGTCCGAGTTCAGATCTAAGTAACTGTACATGGTACAATCATCTAACCTTGCATATGGATCTTTGGCGGTAGGTCAGTATCCAGGTAAAATTAGGTCACTTTGACCTATATTTTTGCATGCTCGACTTTAAGACCAAACAGCCTATTGTTTGTACGCATATAAAAGCGCATTTACATTGTTTCCTAAAACGTCTGTGACGTCTTGTAGGAAATCCGCGAAACGGCGTTTTACTTTCGCGATATTTTTGAAAAAATAAAATGGCTTCCTGATTGAATGGGCGGTTAATTAAAAATCGCGAAACTCAGTGACGGGAAAAGGGGGAAAAGTGCCAAAAGAAAGTTCGTATGTTTAACATTAATTCAGGGACGTAACACCATGCAGAAAACAGACAAAGACACGCTTTAAAAACGATTTGGTGGCAGGAGAAAAACGGATAATTCTTGCACTGCTGACACATTAACTTCGCAACGGATGCAGTACATGTATTTCAGTCGGCTCTGAATGTAAAAGCATTAGATATATAGACAATAATAACACCGTTTCAATAAAGGAATTCAATAAATCTGTCCTATCCTTGGAATTTGTGACATCAACTTCAATATCAAATAAAACACAATGTCATTGTATATAAAAGCAAACAGACTATATTTGATATTATTGATTATTCGGATTTGGTTTGCTTTTATGCATTTTAACATTTTTTGAAATTATGGATTTCCTTTGTTTGGGTTCTAGTGCTGCTGATGAGGAATAAATTTCCGAAATGGCCATACAGCTCATTAAAATTATTGCAGGTGGAGTTAACATATGTGTTATGGTCTCATGTTCATTTACTCCATATCCTTTCGTAAAAGACTAAATTATATACAATCAAGGCATAATGTAGTATTTTGTCATCTACTTAATACAAAGACACCAAAACCCGAGTTAGTCAAATTACACCCTGTTAGTAAGGCCAGGTTTGGGCACATTTATTGCGACGGTCAAGCGAGTGTCATAAGATTCATTTCAAAGAGAACAAATTTTCAATGTTTTCATACCGTCATTATTCAATACCACAAACACATAGGCAACAAAAAAATCCTGTGTTTTAATATCTCTAAGAAATGGAAAATCTCTTCAGTTATTAACGCTTTTCTTCGAGTTCAACATTTCCATTTAGGAACATTTCCTCATGTTCAGCAGAGGCAACATCAGCGCTTGAACCATTAACCACCCCTATTTCAAACACCGATAGCACAGCACAGAAAGATACTTGGCTTTTGAAAATTTGATGTATATTTTAAAAATTGATTTCATGATTTGTATGTACAACATGTATTAATTTTCAAGTTATGTATCATGAGCGGGTCATATTCGTTGTGATCATCGTTTACATAAATCGCGAACGATTTTGACTGTGTAAAGGCTTAAAGCATTAATATCTCATGCTGTGAATGAAATGATTACAAAGCTTAAACATCCTTCCATATCTGGATAGTGAAACATCAAAGAATGGTACGAGCTATTAACAAGATTATCAGAAAATAAAAGACCTTGCATTTTCACATGGTGACTTTGAAAAACAACTTGCCTTTTCAGTACAACTAAAATCTCAACTCCGTCTCCTCCGTGTCATTTTAGTATCCTCAGTACAACTAAATACTTTATACAAAAAAAAAACATAACACTTTGTCTCTAAATACAGCTAAAAATAAAACATTTCGTCTCCAGTGCTACAGCAAGGACGTATATTACAGCTAAAGTCCAAAATATTTTGTTTTTCCAGTAAATCTCACACTTACAACATATACTAAGTGAAAACACAAAATAATAAGAAGATAAAAGACCCAAAATCAAGTGAAAAGATTGGAAAAGGGTGGTAATTCCAAACTTGTCAAAACATTGATGATACGGAAATAACTGTAAACCGTAAACGTTCTTCGTTTTCATAGCAACAAATTTTTGTTAATGTTTTGGTTTCCGTCTGGCGTATTTCAATAATTATATATTTTATACAGCTAGGATCGATTCATTGTTTCAAGACAGCACATATAAACCATGCTGAAATGCAAACTTTCCGTCAAAGTCTGATCTTTAAAAAGTAATGCACTTCTTTACACTTTGATGGAACATATCTATTGATTTTAAATCTTTTTAATATAGGATGTAACATATCACAGACTATCATTATATTCGGTGCTATTGACGCCTAGAAAAATGTTCGCTTCGTTCAACTGTCCAGATCAACTTTTTTTGCGGGAAATCTGTACTATGACGTCAGATTCATTTTTCTATGAGGCGGACAACGTAATTCTGGCAAACAAACGATAAAAAAGTGGCAAAAATGTTTATAACTTTTTTATGAGTTCGGTGACATATGATTTTTTTCATATCAATGTAAAGAGTATGGGTATATTTAGTTATGAGCTAATTATCGTTGAAAAATCAACGGTCAATTTTTTGTTGTACGGATAATTTTATTTTGATTTTGCAAATAATTTTTGGCGGGAATCAGAAAATTGTTATTTCTTAACACCACACAGTAATACAAGTATTAGTTTTTAATTTTAGTTTGACATGTATCGATTTATATTTATACTAGAAAAAAGAATTTTGATTCTAAGTTTCAAAATAAAGAAATAGCATTCATTTAAAGAAAGTGTGAACGAAAACGATAATTCTGGAAACAATGCCAACTTCGAGTTACCATAGCCACAAAATTAAGTCGGTGACCCCCCATTTTTTTCGCCGAAATTTTTCTTCCAAGTCACAAACTACTTTGTCACAAAATTTGAGAAAAAAATCAACGGTAGAACTGAAAAGGCAGTTTGGTCTTTAA
>MJUU01056188.1:28656-48950 GCA_002080025.1 Modiolus philippinarum
CTAGCCCAGACTTTTAATTTAAGCTTCAGATATATAGACGATGTACTTTCTCTTAATAACCCAAAATTTAAAGAATATTTACATCGTATCTACCCCAATGAACTTGAAATTGAAGAGACAAGCAATACACCCGATTCTGTTTCATACCTTGACCTTTTGTTATACATTGACGAACATGGACGTCTGAAATCTAGATTATATGACAAACGTGATGATTTTGACTTTCCAATTGTGAACTTTCCCTTTTTCTGCAGCAATATACCTGCATACCCAGCATATGGAGTATATATTTCACAATTAATTCGTTACTGTAGAGCGTGCAGTACATACAGTGACTTTGTGGGAAGAGCAAAAGCACTGTCACAAAAACTGCTGAGTCAGGGATATGTTCAGCCTTTGTTACTTTCGTCCCTTCAGAAATTCTATGGCCGTCACCACGACATCATAGATAGATATGAAATGTCAGTGTCACAAATAAAAACTGACATTTTCAGCTAGATTCACGTCTTCCCGGATTTGGCATTACCGGTTTTGACTTTACCCTGGATTGACCCACTGACAGTGTGACGGGTGCTGTGCACAGAACAGGACATGCTTACCCTTCCGGGGCACCTGATGTCACTCTTGTTTATTGAGAGTTCACACTGTTAGTGTTTTAGCTTTTTGTGTTGTATATGTAATGTTCGTGTGTTTTGTGGGCATGTGATGTCTTTGGTCTTCCGTCTTTTGGTGTTCTTGCTTTTGCCTTGTCTCTGGACTTTGATTTGTGTAATCTTGTGCTTTGTTCCTTCGGTATTCTACTGCCGTTGTTCTGCCCCCGCTTGACGTCTGATTGTCAAAAAACTCCCACAAACGTGCGACAAAATTCGTGTCGCAAACTCGCAAGTTTTATATAGGGGGAGATCCTTAGCTCTATGGTCGACCGAATCAGAAAAAAAAAGATTAAAAAATCTATAGAGCTAAGGTTCCGCAGCTATCGGTCCAATTGATTAAATAATGATACATTTTTTTGCCATGTTGTCTCCATTTGTGTTTTTTAGTTTTTCTTGCATCTGTTTGCTCCGGTATTCACATATTTGGTGGAAACTTGTTATTAACGAAAACACTTTGTAGCTTGTTTATGTAAGTTAATGCTGTTTTTGAAAATCATATAATTATTGTTATTTCAGACGGATTTGTTATAACAGAATCGAAACTTCATTAAGATGGCCTAGTCAATGCGTTAACAAATCAGGTTTTATAATATGTTTTACAAAACTCTAACCGATGATTTCATCGATACATGTAGTACATTGTATACTAGTATTAGTATATGGACATTGTAGAGTTGGTAAAACAATTCCCCGTGGTAGAGATGTATGCTCTTTATTTTTCTTAGATATGGTGTACTTGTACATGAGATAATATCTCATGTGTACACTTTATTCAATTACTATNATGTCTCTGGACTTTGATTTGTGTAATCTTGTGCTTTGTTCCTTCGGTATTCTACTGCCGTTGTTCTGCCCCCGCTTGACGTCTGATTGTCAAAAAACTCCCACAAACGTGCGACAAAATTCGTGTCGCAAAAGTTTTATATAGGGGGAAATCCTTAGCTCTATGGTCGGCCGAATCAGAAAAAAAGATTAAAAAATCTATAGAGCTAAGGTTCCGCAGCTATCGGTCCAGTTGATTAAATAATGATACATTTTTTTTTTTTGCCATGTTGTCTCCATTTGTGTTTTTTAGTTTTTCTTGCATCTGTTTGCTCCGGTATTCACATATTTGGTGGAAACTTCTTATTAACGAAAACACTTTGTAGCTTGTTTATGTAAGTTAATGCTGTTTTTGAAAATCATGTAATTATAGTTATTTCAGACGGATTTGTTATAACAGAAACGAAACTTCATTAAGAGGGCCTAGTCAATGCGTTAATAAATCAGGTTTAATAATATGCTTTACAAAACTCTAACCGATGATTTCATCGATACATGTAGTACATTGTATACTAGTATTAGTATATGGACATTGAAAATTCATCACGAAATCAATTTTATGGATCTTTCCAAAAAGAAATCGGTTAAGGAAATTGTCTAATAACGTTTAAAGAAGAACTAGAACCTGGATTACAAAATTCAGAGTATTTGCGAAAACCTATAGAAATGGGTCAAGGCAAGTCAAAGCTTTATTTAAAGAGGAAGTATTTAAAAAAAATAACATAAGCTATGATGAGCTTTGAAGCGATCGTAATGAAAGTTTAATTTTAATTTACTTGGAAAATCAGTTGGTGATGATTTCCACTTGTTATTGATTTGTAGTTAAAAAAATATTTTGAAAATCTGAGAAGTATTTGTCTACAAGAATATTATATCTATTTGNTATTACTGATTATTCGGATTTCGTTTGGTTTCATGCATTTTAAACATTTTTTTGAAAATATGGATTTCCTTTGTTTGGGTTCTAGTGCTGCTGATGAGGAATTAATTTCCGAAATGGCCATACAGCTCATTAAAATTATTGCAGTTGGAGTAAACACATGTGTTATGGTCTCATGTTCATTTACTCCATATCCTTCGTGAAATATTGAAAATTCATCACGAAATCAATTCTATGGATCTTTCCAAAAAGAAATCGGTTCAGGAAATTGTCTAATAACGTTTAAAGAAGAACTAGAACCTGGATTACAAAATTCAGAGTATTTGCGAAAACCTTTAGAAATGGGTCAAGGCAAGTCAAAGCTTTATTTAAAGAGGAAGTACTAAAAAAAATAACATAAGCTATGATGAGCTTTGAAGCGATGGTAAATGAAAATTTACTTGGAAAATCAGTTGGTGATGATTTCCACTTGTTATTGATTTGTAGTAAAAAAATATTTTAAAAATCTGAGAAGTATTTGTCTACAAGAATATTATATCAATTATCCAAGTTATTCTAAAATGTAAGCATTTTACAATATGGATAAATGTATGGAAAAGGACAGGAAATAGCCCTTTTAAAAAAGTGTTGTTATCTTTTCCTAGATTGGAACTCTCCAATCAAATGGAGATACAAACACTCTTCGCTTCCGGTTATCACTTGTAAGGTTGACTAACAATACATAACTTAATCACTAAATATAACGAAATTAGTGTACAGTGTCACAGTAAACAATGATCAAGTCATATAATATTTCCTGTTTTTGTAGCGTTATGAACTGTGTTCAGCATGATCAACAATTACCGTGTTGGGTTGATAACCGGAACTGTTTCATTGTATTTAAATGCCGAAACCGAAGAGCGGACCAAATGATTTCTTGAAAAGGGCTAAAGTTCGACACCGAATGTCTGAACATCAATGAAACTTTGGTGACCTTTAGGATGCACAAATAAGTAAGAATACAAAAAGAACAAAAAGAAGTTGTGCAAAAAAAAATTAAAAAGCAGAAGGGAAAGAATATGGCCATTAAGGCTTGAGCTTTGTTCATTTTTTTTTTTGGCCATTTTCAAAATATGCCTAAATGTTGTCGAATAGGTAGTCTCTAGAAGGGTAAAATTGTTATGTGCCTCACTGTTATGTTTTCTGACATATAAGTAGTCGAACATGGCTGTAAGTAGCATTCTGTGTCCGTTTAAGCCATTTATCGGTGTTTGGAAAGATGGTTTTACTGGAAGGAAACAAAGAACCAAAACCAATTTCTTGCTGCGCGAGTATATAAGCATTTACCCTTCCAAATGGCATTTAGTTTTTAGCTTGGTTCTTAAGGTGGTATACAACAAAATTTAACAAAAATCTTCTGTAAAAATTGCATTCAAATGGCAAGTTCGGTGCCGGAATCTTTTATCTAAAAGTATGAAAATGCATTTGAATTGATTTTCTCATGATAGTGCATATTAAAGATGACATTTTTAAATAATTTTGGAGAAGATTTATTTAAATTTACAAATCTGTTAGGCCGAATGAAATAAGTTGACAAGTTAGTGACCTAACATCCTACCAGCTCTGTATTTCCAAATCATCTGCACAATTTAGCTGAAGAATGGTCACTCCTCGAGTTTTTGAAAATGTCTGAGTTTCGAAACTCTTATTTAATCCAAAATGATGCATTAGAAAATTTTTAACACTTACCCCCACATTGTCTTTTCAAAATAAAATTGCATGTATCTTTCAAAGACTTTTGACAATGATATTTGTTGAGGTTGATTGCCTTAATGCAAAGTGAATGAAAAGTCTAAAAAAAAACTTGGGTTTCACGGGCTTGTATCTCAAAGCGGATACAACGACCTAACAATATTTTTTGCTTAAATGATATTTGATCGAAGTTCTAATCAATAGAAATATTAATTTGAAAACCTTGACATTATAAATTGAGAAGTGATCATCCATACTAGTAGTTCCAAGACCTTCCTTGAAAAAGTAATTAAATTCTGTGTTAAAAAAATAGGACAGTTGAATTAGATGGAAGACCACTTTGTCATGCTCATGACGTCTTTCAGTGATATCGATCAAAAACGAAAGAAAACACTGAATCCATAAAAATAAAAGAAATTCTACAAGAAATAAAAATACTCGCAAATAATAAAAAGAAGGGAAACGGGGAATGTGTCAAAGCAGAAGTCCATTACTAATAATGTACTTCTGGTCAAAGAGACAACGACCCGAAGGGGGTAACAACAACTCAAAACCAATGTTTTGTTTATAAATTAAATTTATTTCAATTGTGGCTATCATTTATGATACCTTGTCTAATTCCAAAAAGAAACAAAAACTATCAGTGAGGGAAAAATAATAAAAATTAAATAATACTATAGTGTTATTAAATAGGTATTTTCATATTAATCCTGTATAATGTCCAAGTACAGTCGTATTGGGTTGAGGTCACCTGTATTGGCCCGAGGCGAAGCCGAGGGCCAATACAGGTGATCGAAACCCAATACGACTGAACGAGGACATTATACAGGATTAATATGAAAATACCCATTTTATGACACCTTTATTAACTGATGACTTAAAATTCCAGGCATTATCTTAATCAATCTTAATTGCAGGATGCAAATTTCGATATTACAAAGTCAAGGCAATATATAAAAGATTTCTATTGAATTTTCAACTTGTAGTAGAAAAAAAATATTGAACTAGCATGTCGTTTACAAATCCCTTGATCTGGTGTGTTGTCAGTCGTACAAGCGGAAACGGGATGCGGCTGACGAGTACTATGTTTCTGCTGACAAGTACTACATAACTGTATAGCACAGTGTAATACTTGGAACATTATCAAAGGAAATCTTCTGGGTTGTTCTGTGTTCATTTTTTATTCTCACTCTCAGTAATAAATCAATAGACAAAAGGAAAAAACTTAACATATTCGAGAAAGACACAGAAAACAGAGTGTAACTAAACCAATATGGCCAATTCATTTATACAGGGCATTTGCCCTGTATTAATTTTAATACAGGGCATCTGCCCTGTATAAATTTCTATACAGGGCATTTGCCCTGTACAAATTTTATGTGCCAAAAACTTCCGGTTATATTAAATGGGCAAATTACACTGTATTTTAAGTCACCAGTTAATAAAGCTTTGAATAAACAGTAATTGGAATAAAGGCATCTCAAGTAGAAATAAAAGTAATAAATATAGATTATTATATAGATAGCGGTGATTTATCGAGTTTTCTCAATCAAATAAAATTCATATTTTCACTCAGTAAAATAAACAATCTATTTTCACTCTAGGAAATGACGTCACATAATTATCGTCAATGTAAACACATGGCGCATTGATATTAAAAAGATAATACCCATAAAACTGCACCCAAAATCTGTTTATAGATTTGAAAATCTATATAATAATAAGTATAACTAATCAACCGTGATAAATGTCAATAATAATGTCACTCGTGTCGAACGACGCAATGGATTAAACTCGTTTTGGAACAAGTTCCAAAACTCGTTTTATCCTGCGTTGTTCACTCGTGATATTAATATTATTGATATTCATCACGGTCGATTAATTAAACCACAAGATCCCGTTCTTACCATATTTTATCCACTAGAGCTAGTTAAATTCTAACATTTTTATTGCGAGGCTTACCGAGCATTTTAAAATTTTAGAATTTGACTGTCGAGAGTGAATAAAATGTGGTAATAATCGGGATAAAGTGGTGAAATCTTTTTTTCTCTATAGAGAAATGATTAACACCGAGAATTGTATTCCGAATAGATATGGCGGGAAGTAGCAGGAGGCTTTATTCAACATACGTTGATAGGATTAAACTTAAAAAGTTCGAGCTTTAGTGAGAAATTTTATATTTAACCCTTGAGACAGTAGAACTATGATAATCAACGACTTGCAAGTGATAGATTTTATTTCTCTCAATCTAAACTTAATGACATTTTCATGTGTTTTATTTCCTACCCCGTAGCGGGCCTCTGCATGCAATCAATACCGTGATATCAGCGGATATGAAATTTACATTGCATGGAAATCAACAAAAGCAACTCGATCATTGGTGATTCAAGATAAATAAACAATGTATGCTTTGAGTAAATACTTTTAATATTGATTTATACTCGAAATAAATTTATTTAAAGTATATTTTGCTATTTGAAGAAAAGTTCGTGACCATTTCAATATCCAATGAAATCGCGAGATCAATTTATCTACTTTGATCTCCTATGGAATGAACTTGACGAGACCAGCACTAGAATTAGAGAAAACAAATATACCATGTAGATAAGTTAATATCTTATATAAATACTTGTCTGTTATAGCATGCTCTGGAAATACAATTCAAAGATTTTTTATAATCACGAGTTGAGAATTACTTAAACTTTGTATAAATTTTCATTCATGATAAGTTATAGAGCTTGACAGAATCTTATTGAGCATTACTTGTAATTAGCAAAATTCTTATTCATGATAATTAATTTAGCATAACACAATCTGCATGTCTTACAAATGGTAAAATTATCATTTCAGATATTGTAGCATGAAAGGATTAGTATCGGTATTCGACATTCTTAATATTTATACATGTGGGGTTCTGGATGTTTTATTTGAACTGCACTAAAGATATATAAGTTGTTGAAATAGCCATATGCATAAACTAAATATTTTGCTATTTATTACCACTTGGCCGATGCCGTTAGTTTCCGAGGGTATTCACCAATCTAGAATTAATTTTGCTTAAAACTAAGGAGAATATTCCTCTTGCATAGCTCTGTCATATGCTGATTTTGACTTTCCATTTAGATCCTTTTGGTTATTTGTTCTCTATAAGAATTTTACAAATTTCTTCTTTATGGTCTACCAATTTGTTTTGCTTTGATCTACATTGAGGAGACACAAGTTGTCGAACTTTCCATATGTAGGAACTAAATTTCCAGTGACTTGGGTATTTTTTATTTGTTACCCAATAACTTAAAAGAACGAGTAGTAGAGATCAAATAAACTCTGTCCTAAGTTGATTTTTTGACAACGGCAGTAGAATACCGAAGGAACAAAGGACAAGATTACATTAATCAAAGTCCAGAGACAAGGCAAAAGCAAGAGCATCAAAATACGGATGACCAAAGACGAGACACTTCATGCCCACAAAACACACAAACACTACATATACAACACAAAAAACTAAATTACTATACATAAGATTCTGAACTGAAATGCGAAAAGTGGGAAACAGCCCTTGCCTTAGTCCGATTTTTAAATTCCGAGATTATGGTTGACCAAGGATTCACCTGGCGGATTCGGCTAAAGATCGTCTGGATTTCTTAGAGACGACAAAAAAACTTTAGTGAGAAAGAATTAAATGATTAAATGACACATTCTTAAAATACCCCCAAAATATGTAGAGAATTAATACTCATTGGCATTATTCAGTTGTACTTTCTATGTTCTCTTCTGCTAAGCATTGTTTGTATAGCAATGATCTGGAAATGTTCAGGCGAACCTCTACAAGAATGCCACCGAATCATCTACAGACATGGCTTGGCGAGCAGATTATCCTTCCCAATCGCAGTTCTTCTAATATCACAACTGTATGCAATATGACAATTTATGAGCAGAAATTTATCTTTAAGGTTGACATTATTACACCTTATTCGTTTTGCTTGAATAATACTGACCTGAAATAGAAAGAGGACACGGAAGCCAAAAACATAATAATATATTTTCTATATAAATATAAATATTTATGACAATATCAAGCTGACAAATTCATTTAATTTTAACAAAGTCAATTAAATAACGGCTTGTGATCCACTTGGTCGATTTATCTCGGAAAGCTTTAAATCAAACAAGAATTTCAAAATGAGAAATGGGTCAACTACAATTAAGTGAAAACCTTCCATTAAAATGTAATAAACGCGTGGTTGTAGATAAAATGATATAATCGAGCTTGAATTTATTTGTCTGTGAATTATCAGAAATATTGTGATCAGGCTTACTTCAATGGTGTCTTGATTCTAAATATTTCATTTCAATAATTCTTCAAATCCGAAAGACCTATCAATGAAACTGTGTCGTAGCAACTTTATTATAAAATCTTTTCTCTATTCACATTACGAAAAGACTGGCTTTTATTTTATTCTGTAATATTTTACTTTTTTTAAGGATGTTTTTACATCGCAAATGTTCGGCTATAATACTAGGGTCTCAAAATTAACAAAAACTAGGATATATATCACCGATATAGAATTTCAGTTTTCGTGTCGTATGCCCTTGGCTTCGTCTATGCACACTTTCTCACGATCATTTTTTGGGTTTCTCTCAGAAGCGTATACAACATATCGATGGGAATCGAATCTTGTACTCTTTACAGTTATTCAATAAACAGAGTTAATATTTATTTTTAGTTAAATAGGTTATAATTAATTACTAGTATATTTGCTCGTACTGTATTCAACGTATATTTTCTTGCAAAGAAATATGATTTTGCGACACATTAAACATGATTCTACAAATGGCAAATTATCGTCTTCGAAGTCGTTTTTGCAACATCATGAGTGTTTGTATCCGTCTAATGACTTTCTTCACAACAAAAATGACATAATGACTACTGCAAGTGACATTCGTTACCATAACACATCTTCTACATTTGAAAACTGCAATTCAAAACAAGTGCCCCCGCCATTTTAGAATCTTGAGTGTAGCTGATATATTGCTCTACAGAGCAGACGATAAGTAATCAGTTTGTCAGTCAATTTATCAATCTTCTCAATGCATGGTACGAATCCGTTACAAAATAAACTGCTGGTTTGTAGTATGGAATAATTTGTTACACCAACTGAAGAATTAAATGGCACTGGTGTTACTTTCATTATACTGAATTGTTCTGGAGAGTTGTGATGAGTTACTATATTAAGCGCCTTTTCTTGACTGACTAATAAGCTTATACCTGATAAGTCAATCTTCTTAGGGATGCATAATAAAACAAGAGGCTCTCAAGAGCCTGCATCGCTCACCTGGACCATGACTGACACAGAAGTCATTCCCAGTAGGTCCAATGTTAAACTATGTTCCCTGCTGGAGGACACCTTGTGTTGGATGAAGACATTCCAAATGCAAATTTGAAGGGGAGAACCAGAGGACTTTTGTGATTAAGTTTATTTCCAATGGGATTAGTGGTTTCAGAGACCAAATTCTTTTAATGGCATCCAATATTAACTATCTTAATGTTGGCAGCCATATTGGATGAGGTGTGGTCCTCCCGGATACCTTTATTGGAAGGTACCATCAGTGTACCGTTGTTTTCTTATTTGACAAGTTATTTCAGAAAGGATCTTTAAATGTATTGAAATGTATAATCTATTTCAGACCACCTTTCAGAAATAATATGGGCAGGAGTTCCCCTTATAATTCAGGTAATAATTATTGCCAAAATCATAACAAGCACCTTTCAAAAACTATTTGGGTAGGGGTTCTCCTCATTAAGTAGTGTTTACATATTTCTGAAAACAAAACATAAAATTGAGCAGAATACTTTTTTTTTCTAAAATTTCAGTTTCTAGTTTGGTTTCCATGGCAACCGAAAGCTCCACCATCCATTACAACCCATAACAGAACACCATTCAAAAAATTTAGGCAGGGGTTCGCCTTATAATCTAAGGTAATACGTATTACTGAAATGAAAACATTCAGTCCCCCTTTTACGAAAAACAATTGGACAGGGGTTACCCTTCTAATTTAGTTTATACATAGTGCTGAAATCACAAAAAAAAAATGTCTAGCAGAATATTTTTTCTTAAATTTCAGTTTTCTGGTCTGGTTTCCATGTCCAAGTTTGGTATTAATCGATTTAGTAGTTTCTGAGAAGAAGATCTTAGAAGTCTTTTCCTATAGGGCCCAATGTTAAAATAATGTCCCCCGCTGGCGGCCATCTTGGATGAGGTACGGACCTGTCGGATACCTTTTTGGAAGGAACTATCTAGTGACCATACGTTTAGTTCTAATTGGATTAGTAGTTTCTGAGAAGAAGATCTTTGAATGTCTTTTCCCATAGGGGCTTTTCCCCGCTGGCGGCCATCTAGGATGAGATACGCATCTGTCGGATACCTTTTTTGGAAAGAACCATCTAAGGACCATTGTGATTAAGTTTGGTTCTAATTGGACCATTAGTTTCTTGGAAGAAGAACATTTGAATGTCTTTTCCCATAGGGTCCAATGATAAAACTATGTTCAACGCTGGAAGCCATCTTGGATGACGTGCGAACCTGGCGGATACCTTTTTGGAAGGAACCATCTGAGGACTATTGTGACTAAGTTTTGTCCTAATTGGACCAGTAGTTTTTGAGAGGAAGATCTTTGAATGTCTTTTACCAAAGGGTCCAATGTTAAAACTATGTTCAACGCTGGCGGCCATCTTGGATGAGGTACGGACCTACCGGATGCCTTGTTTTGGATTGGACCATATAAGGACCAGTGTGACTAAGTTTGGTTATAATTGGACCGGTAGTTTCTGAAAAGAATTTTCCCATAAGGTTCAATGTTAAAACTATGTTCCCCACTTGTAGCCATCTTAGCCATCTACGGACCTGCCTGATACAATTTTTGAAGGGGACCACCCAAGAACTTTTATGACCCAATTTGGTTCCAATTGGTCCAGTGGTTTCAGAGGAGAAGATCTTTGAATGAAAAGTTTACGACGGACGATGGACGCCAAGTGATGACAAAAGCTTGCCCTAGCATAGCCACGTGAGCTAAAAAGCAAAACGATACTAAATCAAAGTAAGGGTCAAGTACACCAGTACTCTAAAAAACTGCTTAACAAGGACTTCTTTGATTTGTCTATTGCGAACCAAAGGGAAATCCTCTCATTTTCTTACACACGAGTCTTTTGAAATTATAACCTGATATACAATGGAAGGCTCACGACTCATCCATTTATGTGTTACATGCCTGCCAATTATCACTGTCTGTTGGGGTTTTCTCCAAAAAGATAATAAAATTCGAATTTTTTAGGGTATTTATTTCTTTCTTGAATAAAACAACAGTCTTTTGATTAATTTTATGAAAATTATGATTCCACAAACAGGAAAGCAGAATTTGAAGGATTTGAAGCCCATTCGCTGGTTTTACGGTATGCTTGTAGATTCCTCGCGTGTCAAACCAAATTGGGCAATGAAAGTTGTCAAGTATCCAGTGGCGGATTTAGGGGGGGCGGGTGGCCCGGCCCCCCTTAGGTTGGAAAATATTCAAAATTCCTAGGGCTTTTGAAAATAATGGGTTTCGCCCCCCCCCCTTTTTGAAAAAACTATGGGTCGGGCCCTCTCTTAGCAGAAAGTCTGGATCCGCCACTGGTATGGTGTTAAATGAAGTCAAAATTACAAAAACAGGATAACAGTAAACACCTACAATGGTCAGGAATTACAATCACATGCCGCAATTAACCATCGAACTGCACTAGAAAAACAATAATTAAAACATGAGACAAACATAAATAACGATAGGAACTCGGGATAGCTTGACTTGGTACCGGCACTGGCAAAAGCCAGTGGTAGGGTTAAACCGGTTTATGGGTACCCAAACCTCCCCTTTCTCTATCCCGTTTCCCTATAGTATAATATTGCAAAGGTCAACCAAGTGGCAAAACTTTCACTGAATCGAAGTCAAGATTTACAACCCACGCCTACATTCTGTTATCTGAAAAAGACTACACAGTATATACATGTCAAACAAAAAAGGTTACAATTGTATACAATGTAGAAAAAAGAAGGAAAACGGTGAATGTGTCAAAGAGACAACGACCCAAAGGGGAGTAATAACAACTCAAAGCCACCATAAGATCTCCAATGAACGGTGAGAAAATCCCATTACCAACGGCAGGTCGGAGTCGGCCCCTGAATAAAGAGTAATCAAGTTCAGCGAAATAAACATCATCCTAGACTCCTATAGACATAAAGTAAACTAACTAGAAAAAAAACAAGACACACAAAGGCTTAATAAATTTCCTGACTTAGGACAGGCGCAATCCTGCTGCGGCGGGGTTAAACTAGTTTTATTGGGCTCAAACCTTCCCCTTACAGCCAATGTGATAAATCATAAAACAATCGTCACAACAGTAAAATTCAGTTGGCAACAGGACTGAGTCAATTATGAAAAATGAAACTGAAAGAACTAAATATACGGACATAAACATGAAATCACAAGAGACTACTAGCAGTTAACTGACATGCCAGCTCCAGACCCATTACCAACTGACAATTAAGTTATGTACCCTCAGTATACAGCTTCCACCAAGATCCCTTCATGTGAGGAATGTGTCTTTTAAACGACCGCAGATCCGTTTTACAATGTTGCAGAATGTAAGCTTGGGATGTAAACTTTGACTTCTGCTCAGTAAAACTTTTGCCACTTAGTTGACCGTAGCAATATAAACATGCGAATAAAACCCAATACAGGTAGACTACTAACTCAATGACCACTATCTTGGAAAAGAAAAGCATATGACAAAACGTAATGTAGAAAGATGGGTCAAAGAGTGCTCGCCGCTAAATTGCCGGCTAGCTCAAGAAACCTAGTCTGCAGGTAAAACACTGACTCACTACGGAAGAAAAATCAAATTCAAAACTCCCCGAAGGGTTTTGGAAAGGGTCTTAATGTATTTCAGTAGACATCGGCAGTATCTGTGAGAGGACAGTATATATGTAAAGTCTTCATGTCACTGGAATCCATAGCCGAATTTAATGGATTTGTGAAGAATATCTCGTCGATATCCACTACCGGTATTACGTAAAGACTGTAAGTTACGTCCCAGTTTTTCTGGACTATTTATCAGTTTCTGACATTTTTTAACAACATTTCCATAAAATCGAGGATGACAAATGCCCTTTGTAAGTGGCTGTTTGCGTGTCACGTCATCTCTAGATATCAAATGTTCATATCTTTTGTTGAACTTCTTAAAAGTATTTAATAAGTTATGAAATCTGTAACCTTGTTGTAAAAGTTTGGATGTGAGAGTAAGGTTACGCTCATTAAAATCGTCAAGGTAGAACAAATGCAAGCGAATCGTACAAGTTGAGATATATACACTCCGTAGGACGGAGCTAGGGGAACGTCGCCGTCAAGAAAAGGGAAATTAGTAAAAGTAAAATCAAAATCATCCCTTTTATCATAAATTTTAGTTTTTATTTTACCACAGTCAGTGATGATACTAAGATCAATAAAAGGGCAGTACTTAGAATCATTGTTGGCCTTATTAAGTTTCAGTTGTTATGGGTAAATCATGTCGACATAAGCTAACAACTGGGGATTGTCAATAGTAATGATATCGTCAATGTACCTGCTATTATCATTGAAAATAGAAATAAGTTTATCACTGTTTGGTACAGTTTTATTTTGTAGTGTTTTCATGAAGTTCCGTTCGTAACAGAACAGAAAAAGCTCTGCAATTAGAGGTGCACAATTAGTACCCATTGGGATTCCAAAGACCTGATGATAAACAATGGTGCCAAAACGAACATTAATGTTGTCTAGCAAGAGATTTAGTACCTTAATCATATCATCACATTTCCAGGAGCAATAATTGTTGTAAGTAATATTGGAGAAGAATCCTTGCTTTTTGTTACAGCAAATAAACTGAAGACCCGAAAATTTAAAGGACCATTTAATAAGTTGACCCAATTTGGATTTAATCAAATAATGTGGAAGGGTTGTATAAAGTGTAGAAAAGTCATAACTGTCAATAGATGAAACTGATCTATCTATAGATTACAATTTATCTAAAACTTCAATAGAATTTTTTTACACTCCAAAAGTATTTTACACCAGAGTTTTGATATGTTTTATAACTAACTCCTTTATACAAGTGAGTGCACTGGTTAAATGGATGGACATATTTGTGGTAGAACAATTACTCGAAGCCGAAATAAAACCATGTTTGTAATGATTTTTTTGAAGTTTAGGAATCAAGTACATAGTTGGTAAGGTGTTATCTTGGGCGGAACTTTGAGCGTTTCTGTATCCTTGTAATGTTGTTTGGTGAGCGTTTGTTTTCTTGTCACAATTTGTACGTTTAAAAATGCTAGACTTGGCCAATTCGTTTTTTTTTTTTGGACATCGATATAGTTTTTTTTAGATGATGGCAACGTTGTTTGAAACTTTGTCGACAGGTGCAAACACATATTTCTCACCAAGTTGTTTCAATTTGGACTTAATTCTGTCAACAGACAGCTTAGGAGGTGACTCATAATAATTTTCTTTATAGAAATTAATTCTGTTGGTGACTTTACTAATGATTTTATCTTTAAACATATAAAGAGCATGTTTTCTGCACTTTCTCGTTTGCACCATTTTATACTCTAGTTGGTTACTAAGTCTTAAATAATGGCGAAACAAGCTTGCTATTTTATTTTCGAAAGTTGACGATGTTTAGGCCCTTTTCTAAAGAATCGTCTAACTTGTTTGTCTACAACAATGCGGAACAGTCACAGCTGCTAGGGTAGTTCTTCTCGAAATTAGCATCACAGGTAATATAAGAGTAATTTAAAAAATACTTCAATTAGGTTTTTTATAAGTAAAGGTCCTGATTATCAAAATAAACTGGAACAAGTTTTTCAACATCCGGGTCCCGAAAAATGCCTGCAATATCAATCAAATCGATACCTTTATTAATATATTTAATTTTCAAAAAATTGTTTTATGTGTTCATTGGGTTTGTCGATTCTAGGATAAAGTCGATGAAAGCAAAAAGCGTCGATAATTTTTGAACATATTACCTGACATAGTATCACATTCTAGATAGATATTATAAAGATGTGTGACAGGAATAGAAGAAAGTTAAAGGAACAAACCATGCCGCCCATTGTTTTTGAAAACAATATGAATTTGAATGAATTAAACATATATTTTATTTGCACAAAATATTTGCAAAGGGATTGGGCACAAGTTATTACAACATTATTAAAAGCCTGCTCCCTACAATTTACAACATATAGAATACATGACAGCAACAAATGATTATATTGTACAATAAATAAACACATTGAAATACTAAAATGTAAAGAAAATAAAGACAATTAAATATGTACAATACATCACATGTAAAAAATAACAAAGTCATTAAAGAAAATGAAAAGAAGAAATGAAAAGGAACAAAAAAATATGGGAAAAACAGAAAAATGACCTGCACAATTCAACCAAACCTTTCACTATTTTTTATGTAGACCATATATCTTTATTTTGATTTACAGTAAGATCACCATTACCGTATAAAATTATATTCAAATCAATATTACCATATATAGAAAGAACAAAAAAATAAATTTCTTCTAATCTGTGTATAAAGGGGACATTCCATGAAAAAAATGGAAACAATTTTCGCATGGGAAACCGCATGTACACCCCGGGTTATTTGTCAGATTGAATCTGTTCAAATCATAATTTAAACAACTATTGTCATAACGAAGTTCGGTGTGTCCTATCACCATAGGAATACCACGAATTGGTTTCAATGTGTTCAACTTTCAGAACTTGTTTAAATTCTCTATATGTTGAACTGTTCCTGATATTTAAATCTAAAGTGTTCCAAGTTCGTAATGTGGAATATAAAAATGATAAATTTGTCATAGATAATCTATAACGCGGAATTACAAAATTTTCACTGTTTCTAAGGGAATACTCTGACATTTCAGAAACCTGAGGGGGTAACAAATCTTTTAGATAAGAAGGCGCTAAATCATTTTTAATTCGATAAAACAGATTCAAACAACTACGATCTCTACGGTCGATAAGCTTTTCCCAGCCTGTCTCGATATATAGAGATTGACGACTTGCATACGAGGGCAATCCTGTTACGACTCTAGCAGCTTCGAGCAGCAATTTTTCAAGCTTATCCGCTAACTCCATTCCACAGCCGTTCCACAGTTCGCACCCGTACTCCATAACAGGCCTTATAAATGTAATATATATCTTACTGAGAGAGTTTCGATCAAGTATATATTTAAGTTTACGTAAAATAGATAACTTTTTTGATACACTAGAACAAATATTCTCAATGTGACTTGCCCACTTACCATCAATATTTAATGTAATTCCAAGGTGTTTATGTTCTAAACATGGATCTACAATAACACCTTGGAATAATATGTGGATATCATCACTTGATAAACTATTAGATAGTTTTACTAGAGTTGAACTTTACCAATCACTGGCCCAAGAGCTTACTCTACTCAAGTCACGATTTAAAGCATTTTCAAGGGCTTCAGTAGATTCAGATGTATACGAAATCGAAGTGTCATCTGCAAAAAGTCTAGTCAATGAATCTAAATTATCAGCTATATCATTTATATATATTAAAAATAAAAGCGGGCCAAAACAGATCCTTGAGGCACACCTGCTTTGAGATAGCCAATAGAAGAGTGTGTGTTTTTAATTGCAACTAATTGTTTTCTATTAGTTACATAACTAGTCAGTCAACTTAAGAGTTGACCTCGTATACCATATGCTTTTAGCTTACACACGAGACCCTTTAACCAAACACGGTCAAAAGCCTTGGATATGTCACAGAATACTAAGCATATGTGTTTCTTGTCCTCTAAAGCAAGACAAATTTTATGGTAAATCTCAACTAACTGGTGAACTGTGGAACGACCAGGTATGAAACCGGATTAAAATTAAAAAAAAAACAAGTTATTATCTACAAAGTAGTTAAATATATACTTAAATATAACTCTTTCAAAGACTTTAAAAACAGTATATAGATCTTTAACTTTTATGAGGTTCTTACGTTTTTTTAAATTATAATTACTCTTCGGCAATGTGACCAACGATGTCGTAACTTCGGAGAAGAAATACCCATGATGTCAATTGAAGCATGCTGAGAAATGTTACCCTGACCCATGATGTTGTCATTTAATCCTAATAGGTAAGCTGTCTGAAGTCTTTTGATCCACGACAGTTCACATTCCCTTCTAGATCTTACGAATATTGTCGCTTAGATTGATCGGTAGATTTTTCGACAAGTTCTAAAGGCTGCACTTTAATGTATTTTTTGTAGTGCTTATAAATATTACAGTGCTGATTTATTCAAGAGCTAAACCTTTTAGGAAAACGCATGCGATACTTGTGCTCCTGGGTACGTCGTTGCAATGGACGACCAGTTTCCTCTACGTACTGGATTCCACAGTCTAGCTTAGTTCAGGCAATCAAATAAACCAGGCTGGATGTTCAAGTACAAACTAGTACTCTTTTATTATTTTCTCTCCTTTAAAGGCTGTCTTGATGACGGGAGAATGGAAAATACAATCCCGTTCAAGACAGGCACTCCTTCAATTTGTTAAAATGATGAGATGAGTAACCATATTGAGGTACATGTCGTGTGCGTTTTGCAGACTAGCTTTTCATCAATATCTTTCTGTGCACTACAAGCAGATGGTGCATCAGTATCGAATATCAAAGTTTGTTTCAAAAATATTAACTGCATCTATGCAACACCGTATACCTCCATTGTTGGAATCTCCTCAAAATATACATTTTTGTATCACGAAACTGTAAGAACGTCAGTTTGTTTTGATTTCACAAAACAGACCCTCTCAACGAATATCTGAGTGAATTGATTCAGTATATATGTGTCTCGTCTCTCTAGCTCAAATCAATAAAAGTGAAATTTATTACTAAATTCATTCAGTTTTCTTATGAAATAAGTTCAATTTAGCATAAAAATGGTTAACTACGTTGAAGGTAACGATGCAGTAGATATAAAGCATATGTATGGTTGAAAAATTCAAATAAAATGTCAGAAAAGCAGTTGTATCTGCACATTTTTTTTACCAGAAATGCATATTTTAAAAAAAAATGCAGTTAAATATAAATCCAAATGTTCGAGTTGTCCAAAGTATAAAAGTAAATACGGTATATTGTTCCACTAATATTGGTTGTATAATTGACTGCCCTTGAGTCAATTATATATACTAGTAGACCTCAAGTAAAGGCATATTTGAAAGCTCTTTTCAAAGATGTAAATTTTCTCTCTGACTGAAGTCACAGTGTTTACAACATCAGAAGAAAAGTCTTTCGCTTAATAAATTGTGACAGAGAAATTAAATAAAACATGAAATATTGGTTGCATAGTTACAATGAGCAAAGTCTCTTCTGTATAAAAAAAAGTGAAGGGGAGAGCGATATCAAATACTTTGAATTCGTGGAATATTGAAGAACTTTTTTGGCATATTGGTTAATTTGGACAGTAATATTTTCAACATTTTGATTATCTCGTATAGAAAACTTATACATATTCATTAAATGCAATGCAATTTAATTCGTTTAGTTTCAAATGAAAAAGCTGCAGTGGTTTCTACAGGGTATGAATTCTGTCAGAGTACATCGAATCCGGATATTTTGAACAGTGATGTTAGCCAGAATTGATGGAGAACAAATGAGGGTAATGAGTTGTCAAGTATGGAGGGGGATTTCCGCCACCAGAGAAATTCTATGCTGTAAATTTCTATCTTCTCTTTTTATTGTTTTCACTTTCCTTATCCATAATTCTGCATTTTCTATATTTTATATTATAGATTCTAGGATATTAATTTATCATATTTTATATTCTTTCTTTAAATGTTCCTATTTCATCCCGACTTCTGCAGTTTTTATATTTTATATTATTGTTTCTAAAACTCAATTTGTTATATTTTATGTTCTTTCTTTAAATGTTCCCATTTCTATGCTTTGTTCGTTAAGTTCTAAATTCTTCTTTCACGACATTATATCTACCGTGTTAATTTCGAAAAATTTCATGTTTTATAATTTGAAAGAGAAAAGTTCAAAGTAAGTATTCATTGGCATCATTCTTTAACTTTTATATTTTATCTTTTAACTTTTGTCTTTGTATTTTTGTTTTCATGTGCTTGAAATAAACGTGGCGGAAAAAACGCGTATGATTGAATTATGACAACAGATGGCGCTAGTGTTTCTGTGACAGCTTTTCATCCACCAGCAGATTCGTCCACGAACGGGACGTTTTAGGGACATCATATATATTATTATGTATTTCAAAGACAATTTTTGGTATGATACAAACAAAATGACATTTTTAAGACGGTGAAATAAAATAAGTGAGGGTGAAGCGGGGGAAACTTAAAGGGGATCGTTCATGATTGGAAGCGATAATACTTTACTGAAAATACTGCTTAGCCCAAAATACGGGCGTGACGCGGGAAACACCAAAAAAAAAAAACATCTTGGATGGGGAAATAGGGTTTTTAAGAGTCTTTGTTAAATCTCCCCTCGTGAAACGGGAAAGTTGAGAAAAAAATGATGAATTTCGGGAAACGGCCCCATACAGCATAAGTTTTTAAGCCGTGATGGAAAAAACTCTAATTTAGTAAAGGGGAAAGGCGAGACCCACTTGATTTTCGGGACTACTGGATTTCTCATTTGTAACTTCGGAAAATCGGATAACCCCTATTTTAAGGCCACAAATTCGAGATGGAAAAACCCATTTGGATACCTAAATACAGGCATGTTTTTAACCACGGAAAATCACGATTTTCAGTCCAAAATAAAACAGGATTGGTAAAAATTGGTTTCTTGGATAGGTAAAAAAAAACAACGTTTCTGACACTTGATCATTTGTACGTGAATCAGAAATGAGCAAGCAATATGGGCAGTTAATTTACACATCGTATTCTTTTAAATTTTACATTTTGAAAGTTCAGTATACATGCATTAAATTTTCGAACACAGCTCTAGGGAAACTGGGCATTCTATGATTTCCACGCTAGTTTATAGAAGTTTACAATGGCAAGGGTCATATTACAGCCTTCAGTGGTCAATTAGTAGATTTTGGATAAATTTTATCAAAATTTGCTATATTAGTTTTCCTGTTAATTTATTTATAATGA
>MJUU01056188.1:56991-68872 GCA_002080025.1 Modiolus philippinarum
GGGCGCTGGACGTAGTGCAGGCGGTGTTGCCATAGATGTCACAACAGTGATGGTTCGAAGGAACTACCAATCTGCAGATCTAACAATGTTGGGCTGATTTTCAGACGTATATTTAAATAATTCATCAAGCCCAGTATAATGTCTCACGATATTATCCATTGGACAGGTATAGGATGAAGAGTTGTCACGTACTTCAGACAACTATATATATATTTATATGTAGATATTTTTTTAATTAATTTTCCGAATTTTTGGGGTTTTTTTTTGGGGGGGGGCGTGACATATCCTCCCTGCAAATCAGTCGTGTTTTTTCAGCTGCAATTTTACACATTTCTACCTTTGGAAATGACGTCGGGGTGATGAATTGAACTGATCTGACGAAAGATCGTCAAATCGCTATACAGACATTCTATGGATGCAAGAAGATCGTCATGCATGGATGTGTCCGGTCATTTGCTGTAACACGTTTTCTGAGAGTTTCAGACAAGTTATCGATAAGTTTTCCGTGCTTTGTAGGTCGTAAGCCTGACGTTATGAATGCGTCCAACAAGAGAATTTCTTAAATTTCTTCGGCGTGTACAAAAATTCCAGAACGTTGACGCACGTTGGCTAGACCGTTATAGTGTGTTAATAAATTAGTGATTCCCTCTCAATCTGTTGATGTATTTTTTTAATTAAATAGGCCTTTTCCAGAGTGAATACGATTCAGAAGTCCCGAATTCAAATTGCCGTCTTTAAGTTTGATACGAGAGAAGTACTGTTTATGATTTCCTAAAACAGTATCTTTTGATAGTGGTGTACGAACAATTTGGATTGCCTGTTGCGCTATTTGCCAAAATTTTTAACAACATTTACAAATAAAGAAAATACTTCTATAGGCTTTGTCTGCGATTACAACATACTAGTACTTATCAAGTAAGGTTGATAAAGCTTCCATGACCTATTGGTTTTTGATAATGCTAGAACATTTGTTGCTCCTTGAGAAACGTATTTTTGTTTATGTTTTCGGGTGACCAGATGTATGTAGCTCTGATCCCTTTTGACTTCAGCTGACTCGTATTTAGCCAATTTTCTATGGTAGTCCTCATCAGCATCCATTAAGAATCTAAAATTCATTCTATAGTATTTCACACTTTCAGACAGCAGAAATTCACGATATTAAAGCTATATACTAATACGGGCGTCAAGTTGGTTACTTATTCCTTATTCCTTATTCGTTACTTATTCCTTATTCCCACCAAAAAACCTTTCTAAGCTCTTAACTTCATTACTTGCTGCAGTCAAAGATGACCTTTAGATGTATATAGTGATAAGAGTATACTCAACAAGTGGAGTGAATCAGATGTTGATTCTCAATAACTTGCGACATTGACCTATTTTGTTAAACATCACACTGATTCACACAAAAAGTATACAGAGGAGAATGTCGTGGCAAAGCTAAAATCCTTGATTGATAACATATTTGTAGAATTTGAAGGACAAGTTTTTCAGCAGACAATAAGGATACCTAAGGGGACTTAACAGATATTTCTTTCTGTTCTGAAAAGATTGAAAAAGTGCTAGGGGTCGTTTTGAATTTACTATGAAGTATGGGCAAAGCACATTGTTGAAGGCCTCATGGTGACTTCAAAATGAAGGAACAATAAAAGCGTTGATCCATTGCTTTTTACCATGTATTTGTAGAGCTTTGTCTCATGTGCATTTACTCCATATCCCTTCATTGCTTATAAAAGGGATATGAAAAGATTAGGCTTGCTAAGAAAAAAAGACATTAAGCTAGCCAAGTCCTTAAATTTCAGTTTCTGTGATATGGATGATGTTCTTTCATTAAACAATCCTCAATTTAAGGATAACCTCATCTTATATACCCAAATGAACTCGAAATTAAAGAGTCCACTGATACACAATCATCAACATCATACCTCGACTTACATCTCTTCAGTACATAACATGTAAAAATCCTACTATTTCATTGGATAATCTGACGTCACTATATTTGGACAGTTATTTGCGGGATACTATACTTGACGACGGGACTTTACCTCATGTGACTCCCGGTTTACTATACTTTGCCTCTCTTTCAGTTTGTTTTCTTTTCTGTTATGTACTAAATTAATTACGGACTTCTCCCTCGGGTAGTTTTCCTATAGTGTTGTCTGGTGCGAATAGTGCCCTCGCCTGTCGGCTCGTGCACCATACACATGGAAAACGGTTCCCTCGAGAAAAGTCCATAATAAATTAACCTTGACAACTCTCAACGTCTGAAAACAAGACTTTTTGATAAGCGCAATAATTTCGACTTTTTGATAGTGAACTTCCCATTTCTGAGCAGAAATATTCCCTCATCTCCGGTTTATGGCGTCTAAATTTCACAACTCATTCGCTACGGTCGCGACTGTAGTTCGTACAGCAATTTTGTCAAAAGAGCGAAATTACTGTTTCAAAAACTTAACATTTGACAGACCGTTACAGTGTTTCTATTATATATATTTGGGTATATCCAGAGTTTATTACAGGACTGATAAACACTGCGACTGTGTCAAAACAGGACTTTTCACTGGCGGTGTGACGGGTGAATTTTCTGTCTTACGGTTCTATCTGTAGGCTGTAGAACGTTTTTCGCGGAAAATCCATCACAACAGAATATGTCAGATAAGTTTTTCGTGTTTTATTGTTGAAAAAGAAATTCAAGGGGTCATAGGTAAAAGGTGATATAAGTGTATATATTTGTTAAGCAGATATCCCCTTTTACTTGTGACCCCTCGAATTATTGTTCTTGTACAAAAAAGGGTTTATTATTTATCAAGTTGACTGTCAAGTTTGTCTATATCCGTAGTTGTGAATAAGCTGTCCCGCGAGAGCTGATTCTTGTAATTATTGCCACCACGTTGCGTTACAAAATACATTTTTCTCCGTTTTACATGAAAAGCTTAATGTACATCGCTCGCACTTCTTGAGGCAACTATAAAGGTTAATTCTTACTTTTGTGCAAAATTTCAACAGCATTTGTAGCTGCATTGTCAAGAAAATCGTTGTTTGAAAAAATGAATTATGTAGGCTGTTTCAAGTACTTTTTATCACACACTGTTAAGTCTTTCTTGCGGTTACTTTGTATGCTGTTTAACGAATATATAACTACACAGTATGTATAAAACACGGTAAAAATTTCAGCTATTTGCCATAATCAATGAAGGTGTATGAAGTAAATGCACATGAGACGAAGTGTCTACAAATGCATGATATAAACAAGCAACGGAACAACGCTTTTATTGTTGTTCTCCGTCTTGCGAGTCTGTTTCATTTCTCTGTGTATATCTAATAATCTGTACATAATTGAGAAAGATATTATGCTTTTGTCTTCCGCTTTATTAAACGATACAACAATTTTGACCTTCCTCCTTTTACTTTTATCTAAGGCATATTGAAATTGTCCCGAGACATATCGTTCGTGGCATGAATAAACTGTAATAAGATGGCGTATGCAAGGTCTTCCACAATTTACTGATTTCTTTCCAATTTATTCACAAACCTGGCTGTCACTGCAGGTTTTACCCTTTGAGATTTTCTTGATCTTACCAAAACCCGCTGAACCAAACTTGACAAATAGGCTGCACGGAAGGTATGTAGTTTAGTTCCTCTCAAGCTACAAACTGGAGAGACCACCGGACGAAAAGAATTACAGTAAGGGCAATCAAATTTGGATCACCTCCCTCTCAAACTACTTAATACTCAACAAATCTTTACAGCTGGAATTATGTATGGGAGACTCTTAAAAAGAGTGCTCGTTTCATTCTGATCTAACAAAAACATGACTGCCAGCACTGATTATATTTTGCTTCCAGATCGGGATCGTATTTTGACCATCTCCTCTTAAACTATGCAATATAATTTATTGGGCCAAACTTTTCTGATTATTTGAGGAACTCAAGGAACTCATGAACAGCAGTATTAATCAAGTCATCCCCACAGTAACAATTGCGCCAACCACTGTGTCTTGGTGGTGTTGTGTTGCTTGTTTCTGTGCATACACATTTGTTGTACCTATGGCCCAACAATAAGGAAATACTCAAAGAATTTCAATATCTATACAAGGGAGGGGGGTCATACAAAGGTGATCATAAGGTGTGTGGGTACAGCTAAAATTACGAAAATGTGACTTGTAACTTAATTTGTGGTGCTTGTCAAGATCTCGGCGATATCTACTTTTTAACTGATAAAATTTGTAATGTGGACAAATGTTTATTATCCTATTATGCCCTTTGTCAGGCAACGGATGACAGTGTTTGTAAGTGTACTTTGCTCGATTTGTTATGCTTGTTTACGATCCCGCATCCATGACAAAATGGATAGATGGATGTAGCGTTGTTCAACATTTAGCAAGTAAATTCCGCTCAAACCGGTGCTAGGGGCCGTCTTGAACTTACTATGAGTAGGAGTTTTTGCTCTTTGTTGAAGGCCTCATGGTGACTTCAAGGTGAAGAACAACAATGAAAGCGTTGTTTTATTTTCTGAATCTTACCGTGTATTTATAGGGATTTTGTCCCATGTACATTTACTCCATATCCCTTTATTTGTTCATATAGAGGAACGGGACAGAAAAAGGGGAGGTTTGGGTACTCATAAACTGGTTTAACCCTACTGCCGTGACCGCTGCCTTTGTTAGTGCCGGTGTAACATTTAATAGTATCCCCTATCAAATAGTATCCTGGGAAAAGTATTTAATATTAATCTATTTCCAGTGATAATTTGTTATTATTAAATGTTTTCCATAACTGTGAAATTTTTCCTTCACAAAGTTATTTTGGTGATTAAATATCCAAATGCCAAATTTTCCTGAGGGTAAAAAATATGTACTCACAAATAAAATGGACATTAGTTAGCTACAAAGGATAAATAATTACATCTAATTATACCAAGGAAAATATCTAATAATGATTTTTCATCCTTTCAAATACTATTAATATAATATAATCAAACTACAAGTGTATCTGAAAAATTTTTCCAATACGATATTTTCTCATCAAATATCATTATCCATGATGATATTTGACAATAGAATATTATCCATGATAAAATATGACAATAAAAAAGTATCCATAATGATATATGATAAGATTTTAACAGGGATTTGATATAATGATAAAATATTATCCGTGACGTCAATGATATATATTAAAACAACATTATCTAGGAAAATATTTTATTGTTAGATATTATCCTGGATATTTCATGATTAAATATTATCCAGGATAATATTTTATCATTAAATATTAGCCAGGATAATATTTTATCATTAAATATTATCCAGGATATTTTTTTATTATCGAATAATATCCAGGATGATATTCTATTATTAAACATTTTGCAACTGTTTTGATTTTTTTCTCAAAATAAGCAAGTCTCAATTGTATTGTTTTATATCATTCAAATATAAGCAAATTTAGAAAATTCGGCAATTATCAAGATAAAAAGGTTGCATAATTTTCTGCTATTATCAATGTCTAAAGGTAAAGTAGTAATTAATGAAAAATATATCATATCATGAAATGCATGTATTATGCGTGTACAAAAAAACCATTCCTGTCTCGAATTATCATGATTTTAATGACTACATTAATACTACTCGTCTTTCAACTTAAACCTGTTTTATTTTAAGATACTACCTAATGGGTATAAAATTGTGTCTTTTAATACATGTATAGAATATTAATTAAAATCAAACAGTGGAAAGTATTTCACAGGGTCGGAAACTAATTTACAATTAAATAGTCTCCCATGGAAAAAATATCATATTAAATACCTTCCACCGGATATAATTTAACCCGGATAGTGTTATGAAGTCCAACTGTCCGTAGTTCCAATGGTTGTTTACATTCGTCTGTTGTCTTACTTGGCAGAATATGTCATGTAATTATAATTTTCAGCCATTGTAGATGTTTCCTGTTGTCCCTTTTATTTCATTTAAATAGAGAGAAAATGCTATTTACAAGGACTGTTTACATGTCAACAAACATACACTCGTGGCATTTATCGATTTTACTCCTAGGAAGTTCAAGTACCAGAGACTACCTTACATGATTTTTTACAACATTTGAGCATATTCTGCAAATGGCCCAAGTTATTAATAAAATTCACGTCTTAATGGGCGTTCTTTATTTTACATGCAATCTAATACAGCCTATTAACCCTCAGTTATAATTCAAAGTTATATATCCTGCTATTCCTAAGTTATAATTCAAAGTTATATATCCTGCTATTTCTTCTTTTTTCTCAAATGTGAATTTGTCTGAGTTTGGATATTTCTTCTTTGTGTGCTTCTAAAATGTAGTGAAATATTTCTTCGAAACAGAAAAATTCCATTCAGAAAGTAGCAAAAGTGGCTGCTGGCATGGTACATTTTAACCACGATTTTAACACAAAAGGAACATATAATACTTGAAGTTACAAAAACATAATAAATGTTCACGGAACAACTAAATATTACCCATTTCAATAAAAATAATACGTCAGTCAGCCTACAACTGTATTCTTGGTAAAACAGTAATCAGACCTACAGTACTACCGTAAACAGTATACAGTTGACAATTTTATTGAAATGATATTTTCGCCATCAAAAAGAAAGTACATATGATTATTTGGCCTTGTATATGCCGTTAATAATACAATATAGTAACTATATATCAATATAAAGACAGGCACGCACACTTGGGCCAAGAAATAGGTCTATTTCTGTTTTACGACTGTTTATTCCACCTATGAATATAGACTTTTCAATTTGAAATCAACAGGTTACTTGTAACTAACATCATCCTCGGATACATCAATCATTCATACACGTTGGGCGGACTTTACAAACATATGTAAAAAACTTACAGGACATGTATGCTGTTTCACAAGTTTTCTTGTAAAAACGTTCTACAGCCTACAGATTGAACCGTAAGACAGATATTTCAGGCGCACAGGTTCCTATTCTGTGTTGCTGTCTCAATTCGTGTTGAATATTAATTGCCGTGATTTTGGATTTTGGAATTCCCCCTTTCATAAATTTTTGCTTCGGTATTCGTTTGCCGACGTATTTGCGATAATAAATCCTATATACTGTGCCTATGGGAACGGAAAAGACAAATAAATGTATGGTGTTAAGATATATTTACAGTCAATCGGTTGCAAGCATTGTTACTTTTTGTCATTTCATTATTCTTATATACATCTAAATCAATGATAAACTGTCAACAAAAGTATCTTTTAAGCATCGTGTTGTAATGTGTTTTATGTGTCAATATTCATTATATAACAGAACTAATAAAATAAACCTAGGATGGGTAGTATATTTATAGCTTATCGTATCTGGTACAAGCCAAGGACATAAATATTGCAATCAATGTAACAGAGTCATACAATATAAGACCAGAGAGGCTCATTCTTTATAAGATATACTAGTTTTATACAATTATACCAGAGACGTTTGTACTTAAAGATATACCAGTTTTAATCAATTAGACACTTCAAGATGTAACAGTCAATGCTCATTCGGTTCTGATCAGATGAAAACAAGGCTGCCAGCACGGAACATAGTTTAACATTAGACCCTTTGGGGAAATCACATTTTCATCTTCTCCCCTGAAACTGCTGTAGCAAATTTAATCCAACTTTATAGGACTGATGTACTATAGGCTCTTAACAAAGATTGCTCGTTTTGTTCTTATTTGACAAAAAACATGGCGGCCAGCACAGAACATACTTTAACATTGGACTTTATGGGAAAAATCACATTTTCATCATCTTCTCTGAAACTGTTGAAAATTGTATTGGAATGATGAATAGAAGGTCCTTTGCAAAGTTTACTCATTTCAATAGGACAAAAAAAAANAAAAAAAACAGGTTAGCTAAACAATAGACCTCCATTGGTGAAAAACATCATTTTGGTCATGCATGGCAGAGAAGTATTTTGTCAGGTGAGCGATACAGGCTCAGTCTCTGAGCCTCTAGTTTCACTTTGTTCAAACCTGAAACGGATTCAATCCAATCTAAAGGGAATATTTGTGGCCTTTCAAACAGGTTAAATAAAGATCCTATCTTCACCTTATCTTTACATTTCCATTTTACAGAAAAAGGGCATTTAATAGTAGTACATGTTTCAAAGCAACAGATACCAAGGGATATTTTGTTTTCAGTTGTTTTAACTCAGTCGTGTAATCTCTTGAATTCACACTAATGACTCTGAAGTATTAAAACTTATGACTGTCGGAATACTTCTGTTAGTATACTAACAGTTCCGGAGTATTATAAGCCAAAATTTTTCGGTACTTCGGAGCTGGTCCAAAAGCCAATCATTTGAAAATTTAAATGTCTCCAACAGTTGGGAAATTATAAACTTGGGAGTATCTCCCCATGCAAAGCTCTGTCCTGAGGTTATTTGTTGCTATCTTTCCATTGGTGGTTGTTTTGATATGTGGTCTGCCGTATAAGTAATTCTTATACTGCATCGGTGCACCTGGTCTCACTCATGGTTTTTATTGGGTCCGTGTTTTTCATCTATAATTGTGTCGTCAGTTTTCGTTTCTGTCCCGTACTCATGTGGTGTCTGACCCGAAGGGTCAGTGTGAGCTATTGTCATTACTTGGCGTCCGTCGTCCGTCCGTCCGTCCGTTAACTTTTCTTCTCTAATGATTTGTCAAGTTTAAACCGGTTTTGACCCGTTAGATAAATTTTCTTTATTCAACGTATGTTGAATAAAGCCCCGTGCTATTTCCCGCCAAATCTATTCGGAATACAATTCTCGGTGTTTATCATTGATCATTAGAGAAAAAGATTACACCACTTAATCCGATTATAACAATATTTTATCCACTCTCGATAGTTAAATTTTAAAATTTTTAAATGCTTGGCAAGCCTCGCAATTAAAATTTTAAAATTTAACTATCTCTAGTGGATAAAATATGGTAATGAACGGGATCTTGTGGTGTTATCTATATACATATTCATCCACTCCTCTGAAACCACTGAAGCAAATTCAACCAAACTTTACAGGAATGATGTATGGAAGGTCCTTTACAAAGATTGCTCATTTCGTCCCGATCCGATCAAAACCTGGCCACCAGCGCGGAACTTAGGTTAAACATTGGACCACATTTTCATCTTCTGCTCTGAAAAGGCTGAAGCAAATTGAACCAAATTTACAGGAATGATGACCTAAAGGTCCTTAACAAAATTTGCTAATTTCGTTCCGATCCGATGAAAAACATGGTGGCCAGCACGGAACATGTGTGAGCTATTGTCATTACCTGGCGTCCGTCGTCCATCCGTCCGTCCGTTAACTTTTCTTCACTAATGATATGTCAAGTTTAAACCGGTTTTGCCTGACCCGTTAGATAAATTTTCTTTATTCAACGTGTGTTGAATAAAGCCCCGTGCTATTTCCCGCCAAATCTATTCGGAATATAATTCTCGGTATTTAACATTGATCATTAGAGAAAAAGATTACACCACTTTATCCCGATTATAACAATATTTTATCCACTCTCGATAGTTAAATTTTAAAATTGTAAAATGATCGGCAAGCCTCGCAATTAAAATTTTAAAATTTAACTATCTCTAGTGGATAAAATATGGTAATGAACGGAATCTTGTGGTGTAATCTATATACATTTTCATCTTCTCCTCCGAAACCACTGAAGCAAATTCAACCAAACTTTACAGGAATGATTTATGGAAGGTCCTTTACAAAGATTGCTCATTTCGTCCCGATCCGATCAAAACCATGGCCGCCAGCGTGGAACTTAGGTTTAACATTGGACCCTATGGGAAAAATCACATTTTCATCTTCTGTTCTGAAAAGGCCGAAGCAAATTGAACCAAACTTTACAGGAATGATGTACTAAAGGTCCTTAACAAAATTTGCTCATTTCCTTCCAATCCGATAAAAAACATGGCCGCCAGCGGAGAACTTAAATTTAACTTTGGACCCTATGGGAAAAATCATATTTTCATCTTCTGCTCTGAAACGGCTGAAGCCAATTGAACCAAACTTTACAGGTGTGATGTACTTAAGGTCCTTAACAGAGATGGCTCATTCCGTTCCGATCCGACGAAAAACATGGCTGCCAACACAGAACATGGTTTAACATAGGACCCAATGGGAAAATCACATTTTCATCTACCCCTCTGAAACCACTGAAGCAAATTCAACCAAACTTTACAGGAATGATGTATGGAAGGTCCTTTACAGAGGTTTTTCATTTCGTCCCGATCCGATAAAAAACGTGGCCGCCAGCGCGGAACTTAGGTTTAACATTGGACCCTATGGAAAAAATCATATTTTCATCTTCTGCTCTGAAACGGCTGAAGCCAATTGAACCAAACTTAACATGAGTGATGTACTTAAGGTCCTTAACAAAGATGGCTCATTTAGTTCTGATCCGACGAAAAACATGGCTGCCAGCACGGAATATGGTTTAACATAGGACCCTATGGGAAAATCACATTTTCATCTACTTCTGTGAAACCACTGGAGCAAATTCATCCAAACTTTACAGGAATGATGTATGGAAGGTCTTTTACAAAGATTGCTCATTTCGACCCGATCCGATCAAAACCATGGCCAGCAGCGTGGAACTTAGGTTTAACATTGGACCCTATGGGAAAAATCACATTTTCATCTTCTGCTCTGAAAAGGCTGAAGCAAATTGAACCAAACTTTACAGGAATGATGTACTAAAGGTCCTTAACAAAATTTGCTCATTTCGTTCCGATCCGATGAAAGACATGGGGGCCAGCACGGAACATTGTTTAACATAGGACCGTATGGGAAAATCACATTTTCATCTACTCCTCTGAAATAACAGAAGCAAATTCAATCAAACTTTACAAAGGTCCATTACAAAGGTTGTTCATTTTCTTTCGATCCGATAAAAAACGTAGCCGCCAGCGCGGAATTAGGTTTAACATTGGACCCTATGGGAAAAATCATATTTTCATCTTCTGCTCTGAAACGGCTGAAGCCAATTGAACCAAACTTTACATGAATGATGTACTTACGGTCCTTAACAAAGATGGCTCATTTCGTTCGATAGACGAAAAACATGGCTGCCAGCACGGAACATGGTTTAACATAGGATCCTATGGGAAAATCACATTTTCATCTACTTCTCTGAAACCACTGGAGCAAATTCAACCAAACTTTACAGGAATGATGTATGGAAGGTCCTTTACAAAGATTGCTCATTTCGTTCTGATCCGATAAAAAAACATGGCCGCTAGCGCGGAACTTAGGTTTAACATTGGACCCTACGGCAAAAATCACATTTTCATCTTCTGCTCTAGAAAGGCTGAAGCAAATTGAACCAAACTTTACAGGAGTGATGTACTAAAGGTCCTTAACAAAGACTGCTCATTTCGTTGCGATCCGATGAAAAACATGGCGGCCAGCACGGAACATGGTTTAACATAGGACCCTATGGGAAAATCACTTTTTCATCTACTCCTCTGAAATAACAGAAGCAAATTCAATCAAACTTTACAGGAATGATGTATGAAAGGTCCTTTACAAAGATTGCCCATTTCCTTCCAATCCAATAAAAAACATGGCCGCCAGCGCAGAACTCAAATTTAACATTGGACCCTATAGGAAAAATCATATTTTCATCTTCTGCTCTGAAACGGCTGAAGCAAATTGAACCAAACTTTACAGGAGTGATGTACTTAAGGTCTTTAACAGAGATGGCTCATTCCGTTCCGATCCGACGAAAAACATGGCTGCCAGCACAGAACATGGTTTTACATAGGACCCTATGGGAAAATCACATTTTCATCTACTTCTCTGAAATAACAGAAGCAAATTCAACCAAACTTTACAGGAATGATGTATGGAAGGTCCTTTACA
>MJUU01056188.1:86546-103035 GCA_002080025.1 Modiolus philippinarum
TTGACCTTCTGGACATATTTTTAAGGAACCACTCAAGGACTATTGTTACAGTATTTGTTGCCAGCTACAGCATATACGGTGTCTTTTCAGAAAAGAAAACCATTGAAATGTGTTGAACAAGGTGTAATGTTAAACAATGTTTCCTGCTGTTTTCTGTAGATCAATACTGAACAAGCATAGAAAAATCTTGGCAGAAGAAATATTCAGAAGTTGCCACTTTTCTGTAAATAGACAAAAATCATATAGAAAGCTGTCAGCACCGTTTACCGAAAAAATATTCAAATACCAAATCAGTGAAAATCAGTACTGACATTGTGTCTTTCAAGGACAATCAGTACACTGATCTGGGACAATCAGTACACTGCTTCAAATAGAGAAAATATATTTCAAAAACATTCTTTCCTATTTTATTTGTACAAATGATAACTGATTGTTTTAGTAATTGTTAAAACTTAAAGAAGCAAAATAAAAAAAATATCATAATTTGCTTAAATAAAGCATTTTATACAACAAATCACCTGATTCATTGTACCAGCTTCCTTTATCCACCTATTTTACTGGTTTTGGGGATTCACAACATGTTGTCAATAATGTACACAGGAAATATATTTAATTTGAAAAGATATATTTCATAATAATTGTTACTGCTTATCATTAATTCATATATAATTACATTTTTTGGTAGAAATTTCTGAGAAATCAGGGAAAATCAGTATTAAAATCAGGGAAAATTAGTACAAAAATCTAGGAAAATCATTTTCTGCTGTACACGGTTACAGGTAGTGAAAATAGTCATTGGTTAATTTTATTGCATGACTCTGCAGTAGTTTTCTAGGAATGCCTATACTTTCATGCTCATTGTATGGGCTTTTTTTATCATTTACAAGGTAGAAGTCCACCTTTAATTATAGAGGAACTCCTTTTTAAAAGATGAAAGCTGATAGGAAACAAATCAAATACATGTACATGTAGCTAAATGCTTGCTAAAAAAAACTCTAGTACATGGTTGTATTGTGAGAAAAGTTAGGTTGACTGGGCGGAGTTACTTGTCACTCGGGATTTGATCATTCCAAATCTTGAATAGGTACAACAGACCAAAATGCATGGTGATCATATTTGTTTGATTGGTGAATGTTCCTACATTTATCTTTGGGCAATAAATCACAAACTATTTGTTTTTGTAAAGTGTTCACTCTAAAGATAACTACATGATTATTAATGATTGTATTGATTGTAATTTGTTAACACCTAATGTCAGTCTGCGCCAAAAACTTTTTTCATTACTAGTCCTTCAGGCCACTTGAGATAACAGATTTACTAGTCCGGACAAAAAAGAAAAATTTTACCACAATGAAAGAAAATGTAGATTCAGCATGCTGTCTAGAAAATGCATTTCAAAATTTCTGCAACAAAAAAATTCTTGCTAGTCCAATCGGACTAGTGGTTGAAAAAATTAACTAGTCCGAATTCAAATTTACTAGTCTCGGGCATTGGACTAAGTAAAATGAAATAATTTCCCTTCCTACATACCCACACTAAAAATGAAAGGCAAAAAACAAATTAATATTTATCATGGCCTAAAATGTGCTTAAACATGTACAATATACATTTTTTATAAACTGCATCAAAGTTTTACTTTTTTATCAAAAATATGCGTTTTCATCATCATCATTATGTTACCTTGACCAAGATACTTCAGGTAAAGGGTAAATGATTCATCATTCTAACATTGTTCTAGTTAATCGTCAACCAGTATAATACTCAATATAAACCTCATACTTCACACATGCGGACATGTACATATGTACATGGTATTAGAATGCGGAAATGGTATATATGTATTAGAATAAGAGTAAAATTGATGCAGAGCAACTGTTTTTTTTTAATTTTGTCTGTCTTAGTTTATGATGGAAATAAAGGTTAAGAACATTTTTTTCTCGCCTGGGATGAATGTTGCGAAGGCGAGACATAGCGATCATAGATTCCAGCGGCAGCGGCGGTTTTAACATTTGGTTAACCCAAATGTTAAACTTTTTTTTCAGCTTCAATAACTTTCTCAAATCATATTCAATGTCAACAAAATTTTGGCACAATATTCAGTACAACTTCATTATTGTACCCAAAGTTCATTTTTGAAAAAAAAATAATTCTAATTTTTCCATATTTTGCCATTAGGTCCATATATCAACAATGTTTAAACAAAATTGGGATAAAGGAATTTAATTTTGATGCAGAATTGTTGCATATAGTCCATAGATGCACAGTAAGCTTTTGGAATTTTATTCCGGTTCCAACTTCTGTAAATTTCCTGAAAATGTCAAAGATTAGCAATTTTTGAAATTTTTGCATATAATCAAATATTTTAGCCACTTTATCATATGATACATAATTATGAAAACTAAATGTAAAAGAAAAAAATATGGTTCCAATTTTGGTGAATTTCCTGAAACTCTCAAAAGACCAGCAATTTTGGGAATTCTTGTCAGCAACCATGCTTTTTGAATGAATTTTAGTGAAAGCAAATTCAATGTTTGGATTTCAAAAATTTTAGACTCCTTTTTTTTGTTAATTTTCTGAAACTCTCAATTAAGACAATTAATTTTGGAGAATTCTTGTTAGCAACCACACTTTTTGGATGAATTTTAGTCAAAACAAATATTTTCAATTGTTAGATTTCAAAATTTTTTATTCCAATTTCGTTAAGTTTTCTTGAAACTCTCAATGACCAGTTGATTCTTGAAATTCTTCTTAGCAAAAACATCTTAATATGGGTCAAATGATAATGACAGTGGAGTGAGCAGGCAAGGCACTAGGTTCCTCAGAACCTTTAGGAATTTTTCAAACTAAACCATGCATATTTTAGTCACATAATTGTGTATTACATGTATTTTGCTTTCGATTTTGAATTGGCATCTGTTTGAGAATGTCAGATTTTGAAATGTGACGTCATAGACAAAGACAACAATGGAGAAAGGAAACCTGCCTTCTCTCAGGTCGCTTCAGAATGGAAAATGTCATTTTCTGTCATATTAGAATCGAATTAATTCATGGCAGGTACATTTGTATATATTAATTGTCATTTAACCATGGGCTTGGCCTTTATATTTGCAAATTTTACCCCTTGCTGATGCTCTGGGTTAAAGTTCGAATATAATAAAGGCCGAGCCCATCGTTGAATGACAATAACCATATACCTGTCACAAATTATTACTTAAATGTATCAAGATACATTTTGTACTTTTGGTTTTGATACAGTACGATTCAGTTACATAAATTGTCTTCGGTTTCCATACAATAGTACATTGTATTATACCATATAGCTCAAAATACTTTCATGACTACATGTACCATGTACTAGTAAGAAGGGGGGTGGACAGGGGGTGTCTTTCTCCTTTCTCCCATACCCTCTCTCCTTTCTCCCGCCCCCTCTTTCCTTTCTCACGACCCCCTCTCACCTGGTCTCCCTTTCATTTTCTTCTCTTCCTTCTCCCTTTATGGCCCCTTTCTCCTTTCTCTCGCCCCCTTTCTCCCTGTCTCCCTTAACCCTATCCAGCCCCTCAGTAATTTATATTTTCATGTTGCAATAGCTTGAATACAGAGGTGCCCACACTTTGTGCATGTATATGCTGCAGAAGGTCTCACAGTGACCAAAATACTGATAAAAAATTCTATAACGATTTCTAAACAAGTAAAACATGATCTATGCTAGATTATCATGATTAGATAAAACTGTTTGGGTGATAAGTTAATGGAATCGGTTGGTGGTCTAATCTAATCAATAACAAAAAGGAAACTGGACAGAAATCGTTAAAGGTTATCTATAGTCGGATATCAAATTATTATTTCCAAGATGTATTTAAATAATGTCCAAATAAGAAGTCTTCCTGGCTTGAAGCCATTGTTCAATAAGTTTTATAGTCGATACATCATCACCTTGGTTATATTTCAATTCCTATTCCTTAATCAATTTTAAAAATTGCTACCATCTGTTTCTGAAACAGATGAAAGCAATTTTCCAAATTGGTTAAACAATTGCTGAACCAATCTTACAGTTTTACAACACGGTAGTTGCTATAAAATTGTAAGATTGGTTCAACAATTCTTACCACAGGAAATCTTCTGTCTTAATGCTTAGTGTGCAAATTCAGCTTAGTTATTTGCAGTAATATAAATAGTTTATTACATTGGGCAATTTATTTTTCAAGAACTGCAAACAAAGGTTAAAAATGCTAAATTGTTAGTTTAAAAGTATAATTTCTAATTTCCAATAATTTTTTTGATCTTCGGTATATTTTAAAATATAATGCTTAATTATTTTCATTATTTTTCTGTAAAAATGGAAAAATGAAAAAAATAACAAGTGAGATCATAAATGTGATACATATGTGTTTAATTTTTCCCCTAAATAAATTAGTACTTTCACGTTTTCCTCCCAAAAATGATCTTCATAATAAAAAATCAGATACAAACATATAAAAATGTGCCAGAAATGGCATTATAAGATTAAATTTGAGTTTGTATTAAAGATAATAAAAAAAGATTTAGAAATATTTCCAAAAGTAAAATTAAGAATTTCCCTATCCTAAGAAAAAATTTTTTCATTACAAAGGCAGTTTCCCAGGCAGTACATCCACAATAAAGTTTTAAAAGATATCCAGAGGTGAGTATCAACTTTTCAAATTGTTGAACCAATTTTACAGTTTGATAGCAACAACAGAGTTGTAAACCTGAAAGATTGGTTTGTAAACCTGAAAGATTGGTTCAGCAATTGTTTAACCAATTTGGAAAATTGCTTTCATCTGTTTCAGAAACAGATGGTAGCAATTTTTAAAATTGATTAAGGTATAGGAATTGAAATATAACCAATGTGATGATGTATCGACTATAATTCCTGGGGAGAAAACAACATTAAAAGTCTAGTGCTGAAAAGATCTTATTACAATATGGAGATCATCTGATGAAGCTTGAATCAATCTATACATGTACAATTGTTACCTTTTCTTTTTGATTTACAACAATTAATAAAAATGTACATGTACATTGTACAGCAGTCAGTGTATTGCAGCAAAATCTAATCGATTTATTATATCCTACTTTTACATGTATATATATACTTATGAATCAGTGTTTTTTCAACTTTTTTTCAAAGGTGCCTGTGCCTTTTCATTTGGGAAAATTTATCGAAATAAATGATAAATTGGGAATTTTTAAAATGCTTACACATGTAGCCCCTTTGTACTGAACTATAGTTAAGACACTGGTATTTAGTGTTGGGAATCGGATACAAAAATCATAATCGATTAATTGGAATAATCGGATGTACCTTCCGATTCGATTATCGATTATAATCGGATACCCTTATAATGCTTACAGAGTTTGGTTTTAACCAAGTTTGCTGTGCTGTTATATTGCATGAATTCAAACAAATATCAATTTTCACTGTCCATTTGAAAATGCCTATGTATTTATCATGTTTATTACCTATTGCTTGAGAAAAATCCTAAACAGCATGCTATATTAAGAGAACTCCACTTTTGATGAACAATTTTATTACTATAATCGTCTATTTATCACAAATTCTAGAATTATCAGACATTTTCTGCAAAATTTAACTGGCATCCAATTATCGATTATTTAAAATTATAATCGATTAATCGATTTTATGTGAAAATTGATCGATTATCGATTATAATCGATCATCGGAACATCACTACTGGTATTTCAATTCATATTTGACAGAATTAAACTTTCTCTGATCAGGGACAGCCACAACTCCTTTTTTATCACCATCAGAGTCAGAGTGAGAGTGAAATTCAGACTCTTTTTTAAAGATTTCAATAATGAGGCTACAATTGACTTCTTTGTAAACGATGTATATTCAACGTGGCTAATACCTTAAAATTTTCATTAGCCACATTAAAAAATCTTTAGCCACAAAAAAGTAATTGCACAAAATATTTCCCTTTCATGTTTTTCCTTTTAATTCATTTTATCCCCTAGTGTCTTAGCAATGAAGATGTTTTTTTCTTCCATATCTTCATACCCTTTCTCCACGGTAACTTAAGTCAGTAATTGTAACGTTATGTCAATCTGCTTTGAATGCTGGGACCCATTTTTATAATTATATTACACATGATTCTATTTAATTTGACATGGTACATGGCATGTATGGTTTCAATTATTTATTTTGTTTTTGAATTTGTTTTTATAAAACATTTTGCTGTATAGCAAAAAATGATTTTCAAATCTTCAAATGGCTATAGAAATAAGTTCCACAGTAGTTTGAATCAGGTGATGTCACCTGTGCATGTTTTGTGTATAACCAATTTGAACTCATTGGAAAATAATAAAATAATTTGTTTTCATTGACAATTATAATCCTTGTGATACTTTAGGTGTTTTATCTAGTCTCTACAAAAGACAACTTTGTTTTCAGTATTTGGACATTCTACATGTTCTACTTTATGGTATTTGGTATTTTTGGTACTTTGCGGTATTTAGACATACTGGTTATTTTGCGGTATTTGGACAAACCGGAAGTGAGAAAGTTTGTTTTCTTTTTCAGGTTACAATAAACCAAATACTTTACAATGTTATTTCCATATGGGGGTTCCCCTTTTCAACAAAATTCTAAAAATAGATGTGGGTTAATTTTATGCTCGGTTGTCCAGAAAATGAAAACCACATATAAAGACCTTTATTTTATTAAAATAAAAAATAGGGGTTCCCATGGCTTTTCTGGGTTTGATTCGAGGTTCAAAAGAGGTGATATTTAAAAAAAGAGATTTTTCAAATCCCCACCCTAGGCATTAAAATATCACATATGATGGTCAGGGGTAGAATAACGAAAATTAAATTATAATATTTCAACTGACTATACATTATTCAGTTTTATTTTTAAATACTTCATTTCATTATCAACCAATCGTAGATGATCTATCGCTTTATTCTGAATGAAATGTTGTGTTCAAAAGCTAGATGCGTTCCGAAGGCAATTATTTGGTTTATTGTAACCTTCAACAAACGGAGATGTTTGCATGAATTTCTATGTTTCTCTTCAATATTTTGATGAGTAAAGCTAGCGGTTATTGAAATCAAACCATGTATACACTAACCAAATTAGGTTTTAACTGTATGCTTTGAAAACACCTATTTTTTTTCAATTCGCCAATGTGGCGATTGAAGATAAAATTTTCTTCTCCACTCAAGATTTCAATTCGCATTTGCCGACGTGGCGACCTTCTAGCGCCAAAACTGCCGCTTTAAAAACACATTTTTTTAACAGAACTTATTGGGAATTTCAAGCTAAATTTTGGGAATTTTTGTGCCTTTTTCTCGTTGGGAAAAGGCCGATTTTCGGCCTCAATTTTACAGTTAAAAAATCACTGTGAAGAATGAGTTGATAAATGCAAGATGATGTGCAAATATACCATATTAATGGTATTAATACCTTGGCCCAAATAATAAGAAGGGTAAGGGGTTGCTTATTAAGTATGTACTTCACAAACACTTTTCCAAAACAAAGCTCTTATCTTCGATCTCTCATAACGCCATAATAAAATAATTCTTAAATTTTCATCCATTTTTAGCTCACCTGGCTATGCAAGGGTGAGCTTTTGCCATCACTTGGTGTCCGTCATCAGTCTGTCTGTCATCTGTCAGTTGTAAACTTTTCATTCAAAGATCTTTTCCTCTGAAACCACAGGGCCAATTGGAACCAAACTTGGTCACAATAGTCCTTAGGTAGTCCCCTTTAAAAAATATTATCCGGCATGTCCGTACCTAATCCAAGATGGCTGCCAGCAGGGAACATAGTTTTAACATTGGACCCTATGGAAAAGACATTCAAAGTTTTTCTTCTCAGAAACTACCAGTCCAATTATAACCAAACTTAGTCTCAATCAGTCCTTAGATGGTCCCTTCCAAAAAAGGTATCCGGCAGGTCCGTACCTCATCCAAGATGGCCGNGGGAACATAGTTTTAACATTGGACCCTGTGGGAAAGACATTCAAAGATCTTTTTCTCAGAAACTACCAGTCCAATTATAACCAAACTTAGTCACAATGGTCCTAAGATGGTCCCTTCCAAAAAAAAGGTATCCGGTACAGGAAAGTCGGTACCTCATCAAAGATGGCCACCAGTGGTGGGACATAGTTTTAACTTTGGACCCTATGTAAAATACATTCAAAGATCTTCTTCTCAGAAACTACTAGTCCAATTAAAACTAAACTAAGCCACAATGGTCAGTAGATTGTCCCATCCAAAACAGGTATCTGGCAAGTCCGTACCTCATTCAAGATGGCCGCCAGCAGGAACATATTTTTCACATTGGCCCCATTGATTTTAAGGGGAACCTCTGCCCAAATTTTTATGCCCCCCTGAATCAAAGATTCGGGGGGGCATATAGTTTTTGGTCTGTCTGTCTGTTTGTCCACAAAAAACTTTAACATTGGGTATATCTTTTAAATGGTAAGTGAAAAGGCTCTCATATTTTGCATGTGTATTCCTTGTGGCAAGACCTTTCAAACGATACCAAAATTTTGGACCTTGTGACCTTGACCTTGACATGTGATGGACTTTTTGAAAAAAATAATAAACTTTAACATTAGGTATATCTTTTGAATGGTAAGTGATATGGCTTTCATATTTTGCATGTGCATTCCTTGTGGCAAGACCTTTCAATTGGTACCAGAATAGTTGACCTTAAGCTTGTGACCTTGACCTTGGCCTGTGAACAACTGCATAAAAACTTTAACATTGAGCATATCTTTTGAATGGTAAGTGATAGGGCTTTCATAGTTTGCATGTGTATTCCTTGTGGAAAGACCTTTCAGCTGGTACTAGAATATTTGACCTCGAGACCTTGACCTTGGCATGTGACTGTCCGGTAAAATTTCACCAGAAAAATGAAATTATATTTTGTTTTTTTATATATATAGAAATTAAACTCATTTATGATGAAATGTTTCTTGATATCTCTAGAATTTTTTTTGTAAAAATTGATTTTTTAAATCATTTAGCATATTTTCTTCATTTATTCACTTTCGTTTTACAGGTATTTATATATGTATTATATATATCAATGATGAGGGATGTTACTTAAAATATCTATTATTTCATTTCTTCTCTTCTTTGTATTCCTCCACTTTTGGGGAACCAGTATTGATGATCCCTGGTGTAATCAAAGTACTGATAACACTGATAGACAGAACACAATGTGTTCCAAAAAGGGGGGTGTGTGAAAATTGTTTCTTAATAATGCTTGGATAATGATTGGAGGGGTTCATTTGGCAGACCTTTGTGTTTGCATCCGATTGCAATCATCATTTGATTTGATTAAACTTTTCAGTTGATACTAGAATTATTTCTACAAATTATTTTGTCAGAAGGACATTCATTGTTCAAAGTTGCTAAATCTTTCTTCTTTACTTCTACTCGGGGGGCATAAGTGTTTCACAAAACACATCTTGTTGAATTTGATTTGAATTGTGGTCTGAATGTTTTAATATGTATTACCTTGATTATAAGGGGAACCCTTGCCCAATTTTTTTCTGAATGGTGTTCTGTTATTTGTTTTAATGGATGGTTGATCTTTCGGTTGCCATGGAAACCAAACAAGAATACTGTAATTTGAGAAGAAAAAAAAAGTATTCTGCTAAATTTTATGTTATGTTTTTCCTATTGGAAATGCCTTTTATCTATGTCAGCCATGGTCCAGGTGAGCGATACAGGCTCTTGAGAGCCTCTTGTTAGGGCCCCACTGCATAGTGGCGGACGCCCTATAGTAATCACTCTGTCCATCCGTGCGTCGGTCCGTCTGTCTGTCCGTCCGTCCGTAACAAAGTCCTGTCCGGGCTATAACTTTTTTGTCTTTTGAGGTAGGCTTATGATAGTTTGCATGTACATGTAGGTAGATCACCTTGAGACTATGTGTCATGTACCATGATTAATGACCTTTGACCTTGAACTTTGTCGTCAAGGTCAAATTATTGGTTTTATAAGGAAAAGTTGTGTCCGGGCTGTAACTTTTTTGTCTTTTGAGATAGGCTTTTGATATTTTGCATGTAGGTAGATTACCTTGAGACGATGTGTCATGTACCATGATTGATGACCTTTGACATCGAACTTTGTCGTCAAGGTCAGATTATTGGTTTGATAAGGAAAAGTCATGTCCGGGCTATAACTTTTTTGTCTTTTGAGATAGGCTTTTGATATTTTGCAGGTAGGTAGATCACTTCAAGATGATGTGTCATGTACCATGATTTATGACTTGGAGATTATATTATTGTGTCCATACTTCTTTTGTGTCCACACTTGTACTGTGTCCACACACACTTCGATTTGCACTTTTTACAGCGGGGCCCACAGAGATGGCTGCCAACTCTCCAATGTCTAGTTTCGTAAAATTTGGGATGAGTCAGCGATCGTTTTAACACAAAAATCCGTGTTTTTCACACAAAAAAATCAGAATTTACATGAATTTTTTACATCTCTGCATTTTTGGCATGCAAGGAAATGCCCTCTCTGCCGAGTTGAAGTATTTCTGACCAAAACTTATTTTCATAATTCAGGAATTTTTTCATTTCCTCTGCATTGTGCAAATTCCAAAAACTGTTCCTGATTCTTCAACTTCACATTCCAGGCTAAAACTAAAACAAATACACAAATGTTTTTTCTTGTACCATGCATTTGTAAACGTCCAATAGTCTTGGAAATTGTTCTCTGTAGGTATTTAGCATCTACACATTGGTATTTATGTTTTATTGTCCAGGAAATGCCATCCAGTGGGCTGTTCTGCTGTTTTATTTACATTTGACCCTTGCACGCAAACTTTTTAATGCTGCATGCAAATTTTTGGAAGCTCTGCATTTTTACGCATAAAAATTAAAGCTACCGCCATCACTGATGGGTGGGCTAATTAGGGCCCGCCACAAAAAGTGGCGGACGCCCTATAGTAATCAGTCTGTCCGTCCGTCCGAAACATTTGTGTCAGGGCAATAACTTTTTTCTCATTCATATTTGGCATGTGGATAGATCACCTCAAGGTGACGTGTCGCTTACCTTGGTTGGTGACCCTTGACCTTTGACCTCAGGGTCACATTCNTCAATGACAAATTCGTGTCCGGGCTATAACTTTTTTCTCGTTTGAGATAGGCTTTTGATATTTGGCATGCGGAAAGATCATCTCAAGGCAACGTGTCGCGTACCTTGGTTGGTGACCCTTGACCTTGACCTTTGACCTCAGGGTCACATTCATGCTTTTTCAATGACAAATTCGTGTCTGGGCTATAACTTTTTTCTCATTTGAGATAGGCTTTTGATATTAAATATAACTTTTTTCTTGTTTGAGATAGGCTTTTGATATTTGTTATGTGGATAGATCACCTCAAGGCGATGTGTTGCATACCTTGGTTGGTGACCCTTGACCTTGACCTTTGACCTCTGGGTCACAAAAATTCATGCTTTTTTAATGACAAATCTGTGTCGGAGCTGTAACTTTTTTCTTGTTTTAGATAGGGTTTGATATTTGGCATCTGGATAGATCACCTCAAGGCAAAGTGTCACGAACCTTTGTTAGTGACCCTTGACCTTGACCTTTGACCTCATGGTCACATTCATGCTTTTTCAATGACAAATTCGTGTCCGAGCTATAACTATTTTCTCTTTTGAGACAGGCTTTTGGTTTTTGGCATGTGGATAGATCAGCTCACAGTGACATGTTGCATACCATGGTTGGTGACCCTTGACTTTGACCTTTGACCTCTAGGTCACATTCTTGTAGTGGGGCCCACAGAGATGGATACCATCTCACTGATATCTAGTTTTATTTAATTTTTTTATCAAATTTTGTGAAAAATGCTGCCATTTGAAAAGAAATTTACCCAAATTGGCCAAAAATGAAAAAAAATTATGGGAGGCAGTGCGGATGAGAATCTAGGATGTTTCAATATGGCCTAATCGTATTACGTGTACCTGAACACATCATTATAAAAATTATAAAAATACTTTAACTATCAAAGTCTTGGACACACCATAGAAAAGGATAAGAAGAATGTTACATTGGATCAGTTGTTTGTATCGATTTGCAAGTGAAAAACATTTTAAATGGATTGTTTACAATTGGAAACCATTATGAACTGAAATGAATATGCATGCACAAATTGATAAAAACAAATAAATAATGGAAAACAATTATGAAATAAATATGGAATATACAGTTTATAGTCGGATTTTGATGGGGGTATTTAAGGATTTCAAACAAAATTATATAATGGTTTAGGGTGCTCCAGGGTCGCTATATACCGAACTGCATTTTAGTGGGAAATATGAAAAAGAAAGGAAATGGGGTAAATGTCAAGGAGACAACATTCCATATCCAGGTTAAAACGACCCAAAACAAAGCATCTAGGTGTCACCATATGGTCTTCAACACAGTGAGGAACCTTACACCATATAGCAAGCCCTAAATGGCCCAAAAAGGTAAAAAAGTGAATCAAACCACATTCAATAACCCAAATATCAAGTTTTACTCTATTTTCAACATCAGCATCTGATGTACAGTGATGTATGAAAATCTATCAGTATACACAGTGGCAGATTTAAGGGGACCTGGAGGCCCTGCCCCTCCCCCCTTTAGGTTGGTAAATATTGAAAATTCCTAGGTGTTTTTTGGAAAATTGGGTTTCAGGCCCCTTTTTGAAAAATTATGGGTTGGGCCCCTTAGCAGAAAGTTTGGATCTGCCACTGATACAGTTATTGACTGGGTCTAACAGCTGTGTTATGAACTGTTGTAGGAAGCTGTAGGCTGAGGGCAACTTCAATCAAAACAGCTGTTGTTTGAGGACCCATTCTATAATTGTAATGTCATGTTCTATGTTATGCCTTTTCCTATTTAACATGTTTATTGTGATCTTGTATGAATCGTACAATGTATGGTTTAATGAATTAAAGCTTTTCTTGTTAGGCACAGACTATTTGATTTTCAGGGGGCCTGGGATTTTCATCCGAGTTGGGCCAGATTATTTTTTTTTCAATGTACCACAAGGACTTGCTCTCAGTCTAGAAAAAAAATGTTTACTACCAAATATGATTCTCAGAGAAAAAAAAAACACTTTTTTCTAGACCAGGAGCAAGTCCCTGTGAATGCAAGGAAATTTTGAGTTGTTTTTTTTTCTTATGGTCAAAGGGAGGGCCAGATGATTTTTTTCAATCCTGATCAGAGAATTTTTTTGGGCAAAAGTTGTGGCCAGGAATGTTTTACTTAGTAGTTCCAGACCCCCCTCCCTGCCCCTAAAATCAAATGGTCCTTGTGTCCTCCAAGTGTACTGTAGCTGAGTTGTTTTGAAAATTATCAGACATTTATGTTTGCTGATAAGATGAACTGGGCAGGAATTTGTATCTGGTACCCTAGTGGCAAATTATTGTCAGTTGACTTCAGCAGCTACCATTGCATCGTACTTTTTACATTTTTTTTTCTCTGTTATTTCCCTTTTCAGTTCTTTGTGTTCACATGTCTGGACCTGTTAATGAAGGTAAACTTACATGTATATAACAACTTATTTTTTCATTGCATTTATATAAAGCATATTATGTTTTAAACTCTTCCAGATTACTTTTATGCTATGAATCTTAAACTTGCACTTATCTTTTTCAGAGTTTCCCAGTGAAGTTTGCATTGAATCATGTACATTGTATATAGAAATATATACTTGTCTGATATTTTGAGTCTTATTATGTTTTTTTTATATTTATAGGGGCTGCTTCAAAATAATCTGACACAGAGTATAGTAAGGATAGAAAAATGAAACAACTCCATGTAAAAATGACGAAAAACACAAGAATAGCATCCATATGTCTTGTGTTTTTGTGTTTAATAGAATACTTTCCTGTTGCATTAGCTTCAAACAACACAGAAAGTGATGAAGGATGTTCTCGCAATTCAACACCATGTGTAGATGGTATGATTTTCAAAGCATGGAAACCGATTGAAAATCTCAGTGTTGGGGATAAGGCAGCAAGGGCTATTGTATACTTTGTTTCTATGATATATCTATTTCTTGGTGTTTCAATTGTGGCTGACCGCTTTATGGCTGCTATAGAAGTTATTACATCAAAAGAAAAAGAAATTGTAGTGAAAAGATCTGATGGAACTACAACTACAGTGAATGTTCGTGTTTGGAATGAAACAGTTTCAAATTTATCATTAATGGCCTTAGGATCATCAGCGCCAGAAATTCTTTTGTCTGTGATTGAAATTTGTCTCAAAAATAATTTTAAGGCAGGAGACTTAGGTCCAAGCACAATTGTTGGTAGTGCTGCTTTCAATTTATTTATCATTACGGCAATTTCTATTTATGTTATTCCAACTGGGGAATGCAGAACTATTAAGCATTTGAGAGTATTTTTCCTCACTGCCTCATGGAGCATATTTGCTTATTTGTGGCTTTTTTTCATTCTCTCTGTGTCAAGTTATGGAAAAATTGAAGTATGGGAAGCAGTTTTAACATTGGCATTTTTCCCTTTAACAGTTGTGACAGCATACATTGCAGACAAAAAAATATTTCCATATAAATACTTATCTAAAAGATATAGGGCAGGAAAGCACAAACCGGTTATGATTAGCAGCGAAGGGGATGGTCATGAAATGCAGGGAGGGAAAATGAATCATGTTGATGAGGTTGTCTTTCAAGGTTTAGACACTGATGCGGACATGAAAGATATTAAAGAATTTGAACAACACAGAAAAGATTATATGGATATTATCAAAGAACTCCGTAAAAAACATCCAAATGCCGATATGAAGCAGTTAGAAGAAATGGCAGAGCTTGAAGCCATTAACAGAGGCCCAAAAAGCAGAGCATTTTATAGAATTCAGGCCACTAGAAAATTAACTGGGGGTGGAAATGTGATAAAAAAAGCTAAAATTGAAAGGAGAGCTAGTATTGATGATGTTAAGGTCGAGATTCAGGACGATAATATAACAAGAGTATTTTTTGATCCCGGTCATTACACTGTAATGGAAAATGTAGGTTCCTTTGCTCTGACAGTTACTAGAGAAGGTGGAGATCTGAATAAAACATTATATGTAGACTATAAAACTGAAGATGGTACAGCGAATGATGGGTCTGACTATGTCCATTCTGAAGGTACCCTCGTCTTTTATCCTTTAGAAACTCACAAACAATTTGAAGTCACTATAATTGATGATGAGATTTTTGAAGAGGATGAACACTTTTATGTTCGTTTAAGTAATCTTAGACTTGGGGATTCCCAAGGTATGTTTGAAAGTAACCAGAATTCAGGTGACGTAAAGTTGGGAACACCGCATGTGGCAACTGTAATGATTTTAGACGATGATCACCCTGGTATCTTCCATTTTGAAGAAAAAGAGATGTCAGTTCCAGAAGCCATTGGAGAAATGGAAGTCAAAGTAACACGTTCATCGGGTGCCAGAGGAATGGTCAGAATTCCCTTTCATACAATGGATGCTTCAGCAAAGTGTGGTAAAGATTTCGAGTTGGTGGAACATGAGATAGTATTTGATAATGATGAAACTGAGTAAGTATTAATGTAGAGTTTAAGATTTTTATAATTTTCAGATAAACAGCAAGAATTAGAAATAATTTTCAAAATGGTCAGATTAACAGCAAGTATTAAAAAAAGAAAACAGAAAAGAATGAAAAAAGAATATATGTGGGAAAAAATAAAGAGGTACATTTTCTTTGAGATAGAAACTGATTGTAATTGAAAAGGTAAGTGAAATTTTAATATTCCGTCTGTCAGTTGGTCAGATTGGGTATAACTTTGAATGGTAAGCAACAAGCTTAGATCCTCATGTCTGTTACATAGTTTTCTTGTGACGAGACCTCTCAACTTGAAACAGAATATTTGACATCATTACCTTGACCTTTACATGTGACCTTTTTTTTGTAAACTGGAACATTACCGGTAGATATAAATGGTATATCATCTGTTTGGTAAATGAGAAGTGTTCCTGTGTATATGTCCTTTCTATATATTGATACAAGAATTCATAAAAAATACATTGATTTGTAAGATGCATATAAAATTATGAATTTATTGTTTTCCCTACTTAGATGTTGCTTGGGACATGAGTGTTTCACAAAACACATCTTTTTCAACTGAAAAATTTTGATACAACAAACTACATGTATATCTTTTTTTGAAGAAAATGGTCAGATTTAAATTTCCTTTTAACTTGTTTATTTATCAATAAATTTGAATTATTATACCCTCGCTCTGTAGGAGAGGGGGTATACTGTTTTACCCTTGTCCGTCTGACGTCCGTCTGTCTGTCTGTCTGTCCGTCCGTCTGTACGGAACATCTTTCGTTAAGGATTTCTCAGCTTGTGTATGTAGTAATGATTTGATATTTGGTCTGAAGCTTAAGTATGAGGAGTTTTATCGTGTCTCCCCATTTCAAGTCTGTAACTCATCTACTTCCTGTTTGACGATAACTTTGATTTTT
>MJUU01056188.1:115049-129614 GCA_002080025.1 Modiolus philippinarum
CCGAGCTATGAGGGGCCGAAGGGGGCCAAAATCGTAAATTTACAGATAACCTAAACAATTTATTTTTTGTCGGATTTCGATGGGATTTTTTTCTTTGGATTCTACTTGATGCAAGCTTTCAGTAGTTTTCCAACGCATTTGACGTAGCTCTTGCCGTTCCCGAGCTATGAGGGGCCGAAGGGGGCCAAAATCGTAAATTTACAGTTTACCTTAAATTTTTAATTTTCATCGCATTTCGATGGAATTTTTTTCTTTTGATTTCTCTTGATATAAGCTTTCAGCATCATGTCAATGGATTGGGCGTAGCTCTTACTGTTTCTGAGCTATAGAGGGTCAAAGAGGAATCATAAGGAGTCATAAGGGCTAATTTTTATTTTCCCTAGTTTGTGTCCAGCTAATTACTTGGTCAATCTCCTTATTGCGTCCATCTAATTATTGTGTCAAGCTCTTTCCTATGTCCATACTCACTTTAAATTACACTTATTCAAATTTCAGTGGACGACATGCTGCGGTCGTATCATGCTGCGCTCGGCGTAGCCCTTTATTTTCATGAGGTAGGCTTTCAGTAGTGTGTTGACCAATTTGGTGCAGTTTTCAAGCTATTTTGTTAAGGAGGACAAAACTTGTATTGTTTTCATCAGAATTTGATGGGATTTGTCTCTTCTGGAAGGATCCATTGAATAGAGATAAAAAAGTTTCACTTTACTATGTCCACAGTTATGGTCTATATACATGTAAACCCCTTTTTATTCACCCTTTGAAAGGACGTATCATGGCATTTTCTCTATCTGTCCATTAACTTTTTGGTTTATGGGTTTTTTGGTGTAACCTCTTTACATATTGATTGGATATTTGGTGTATGAGTGTATATAGGTTGGATACAAATAAAGTTCGAATTTGTTCTTGTTTTCTGATTTTGTACGGAGTAATGGCTGTCGGAATTGGTGAATTAAAAAAAAAATATCATCTAGGTTTACCTTTTCTGTACAATGCCTTAACATTTTGAATTGATATTTTGGATGTGATTGTATCAGTATAGGAGTTACAGGTCAAGTGTGACTTTAGTTCCAGTCCAATGATTTGGTGCAGAGTTATGGCACTTGAGCTTAATAAAAATGTTGAATTATCTGTTTTCCAACCTTTTCTTTACAGTGCCTCTACATATTGATTTGATATTTTGTATATTATTGTCTCTTTTATGAGTTCAGGGTTTGAAATCAAGTTTAAATTTGGTTATGATGGGATGATTTTTTTTTCAGTAATGACCCTTAGAATTAGCAAATTTTTTAGATCAGGTTGTCGACTTTTATTTTACAATGATTGAATATGTTGATTTGATATTTTGTACAATGTACATGTATGCGATTCTATGTTTATACAACGTAAGTTACTGATAAGGTACAAAATTGGTTCCAGTCAAATAATAATTTTCATATAGAGTTATGGTCCTTGGCCTTCTTTTTTAGCTCACCTGACCCGAAGGGTCAGTGTGAGCTATTGCCATCACTTGGCGTCCGTCGTCCGTCCGTCCGTCTGTTAAACCTTTCACATATTCATCTTCTCCTCTGAAACCACTGAAGCAAATTCAACCAAACTTTACAGGAATGATGTATGGAAGGTCCTTTACAAAGATTGCTCATTTCGTTCTGATCCAATAAAAAACATGGCCGCCAGCGCAGAACTTAGGTTTAACATTGGACCCTATGGGAAAATTCACATTTTCTTCTTCTGCTCTGAAACCACTGAAGCAAATGCAACCAAACTTTACAGGAATGGTGTACTAAAGGTCCTTAACAAAGATTGCTCATTTTGTTCTGATCCGATAAAAAAAATGGCCGCCTGCACGGAACATAGTTTAACAATTTGGCCCTATGTGAAATTCACATTTTCATCTTCTCCTCTGAAACCACTGAAGCAAATTCAACCAAACTTTACAGGAATGATGTATGGAAGGTCCTTTACGAAGATTGCTCATTTGGTTCCAATCCGATAAAAAACATGGCCGCCAGCACGGAACTTAGGTTTAACATTAGACCCTATGGGAAAATTCACATTTTCTTCTTCTGCTCTGAAACCTCTGAAGCAAATTCAACCAAGCTTTACAGGAATGATGAACTGATGGTCCTTAACAAAGATTGGTCATTTCGTTCGGATCCAAAAAAAGACATGGCTGCAAGCACAGAACATAGTTTATTTTGGCCCAATGGGAAATTCACGTAAAAAACATGGCCACCATTCAGAACATCGAAAACCCTGCTTCAGCATTTTGTCAGGTGAGCGATACAGGCTCAGCGTCTGAGCCTCTAGTTTTCGGTTCTTTACAGATTTACTAGGCAATGCAAATGGTCACAGCTTGGTAATTATAAGCTACATGTAGTCATATTCTGTAGTTATTATCAATGAAATTTTGTTGTGGCCCAATAATGCTGAAAAGTTCATTTTGGCCTTGGATAGTCATTTCATGTGCTCTTGGTGCAGCAGTTTATTTAATTTGCTGTGGTTGTTTCATGCTATGGTTTGCTTGTACTTGAAGTGTTCCCGTACTTCTTACTTTAGTGGCATGTAGTGCAGCCTTCCAACTCCCAATTGCAATGTGCAGAGAAATAATATACTGATCAGCAGTGACAGCTCTGTAGGCGACATAAAAGCAGACATTTCTCCAGCTTAAAGATTTACTAAGAAATTGCTGCATTATGTTAATTATAGGTAGCTGACAATCATATATTTGTATTTGCCTTGGCACACATGTAGTAATTAACTGCGTTTAGGATGCAGAGATGTGAAATATTAATGCAAGACAAGTGCCATGCTTCTTTAGATGTATTGTTTATATAAAGTGTTCAGATCATGTGGAACTACTTATATAATGGTAAAACCGGCCAGGAATTGGATTGATGCTTTACTGCTTGCCTATAAAATTATTTTGTGTGCAACAGTTTCTTCTACCATATCACCACTGATGATTCTATCCCCTGCTATAAAATATGGCTAAATTTACATAAGAATTTCTATTAATTGCTGTCATGTCAGTATGTGCTGAATTAACTTAGTTATTGATAATTGAATCTGGTTACAGTTACAAAGTTGAAAAAAACCAATCTTTGAACTCCAGTAAAAAAAGACTAAAGTAATTCATTGAATTGAAAAGTTAATTGTTTGTACATGTATTTCCTTTGTTCGACACATAGGCAAAGCTGATTCACTTTACAAAATAAATCCAATCATCTTAATAATTTCTCAGGAACCATGCAGAACTTGGATTATCTGATATTTTGGAAAGATCCTCTGAATAGAAAACTATTGTGAAGGACAGTTTGGAACAATGTACCTTTTTCCTGTTTGACAGGACTTGAGAGTAAACAGAATGGCCCTGTCTTGTATGAAAACCTTAGCTTAGAAGATTTCAATGGCTGAAATTTAACAGAAAGTCAAAAATGTATGGTGTATAGCAAAGATATAAAGCATACTGATTTGATGATCTCAATTTTAGGAGTGTGGTTTTTTTTATTGTTTTGTTTTGTTTTTATATGATGTATGGAAGGTCCTTTACTTAGTTTGCCAAATTTTTTTTGTTCCGCGAAAAAACATGGCCGCCAGCGCAGAACATAGTTTTACATGGGACCCTATGGGAAAAGCATATATTTGCTATCTCCTATGAAGCTATTAAAGCAATTTGAACCAAACTTTACAGGAATGATTTATGGAAGGTCCTTTACCTAGTTTGCTGAAATTTTTTTGATCTGTGAAAAAAATGGCCACCAGGGCAGAACATAGTTTAACATGTGAGCCTATGGGAAAAGAATATATTTTCTATCTCCTCTGAAGCTACTGAAGCAAATTGAATCAAACTCTACAGGAANAATGTATGGAAGGTCTTTTATGTAGATTGCCGAAATTTTTCTGATTCCCTTAAAAATATGGCTGCCAGTGCAGAACATAGTTTAACATTGGAGCCAGGAATGAGATAACCATTCTTATAATCATCATCTCTGAAATGTATAGAAAATCCTTTGCAAAGATTTTTCATTTCAATAGGATCAGACAAAAAACACGGGTGCTGATGAAGAACATAGCTAAACATTTGACCCCATCAGTAAGAAAACATCTTTTTTAGTCATGTATGGCGTAGCAGCCAGGTGAGCGATACAGGCTCAGTCTCTGAGCCTCTAGTTTTATTTAGATTGACCTCTCATTGTAGGCTTTCAGTAGTATGTCAAAAGATTTGCCGTAGCTATTGCAGCTTCCGAGCTATTAGGGGTCAAAGGGGCCAAAATTGCAATTTTTAGAAATTTGTAAAATCTTTATTTTACATCAGATTTTGATGGGAGTTTTTTTCTTTGGATTCCTCTCATTGTAAGCTTTCAGAGTTATGGCAATGGATTTGGTGTAGCTCCTATCATTTCAGAGCTGTAAGGAGTCAAAGGGGGCCAAAATTGCAATTATTAGAAATATGTGAAATCTTTATTTTTTCATTAGATTTATTATCACTAGGTTGTGTCCAGTTAATTTATGTGTCAAGGTCCTTTACTGTGTCCACATTCATTTTAGTTTACACTTGTTCGAATTTCAGTGGTCGACATGCTTCCATGGTATTATGCTGCGATGAGCGTAGCCCTTTATTTGCTTATTGCAACAATACAGTTTTTTCGGAGTCTGGCCATGGTCAGATCAGGTATTAGTGGTAACCGCACTTCAAATGAACAAACGTCTGTTCAATAAGTTATGACTGCACCAAATATATAGAGAACAGGTGTACATGTCACACTACCCAAGTTTTTGTTTAAAAACTAAAAAAACAAACAAAAAAAAAACTCAAGTAAAAATGAAAATTTCTATATAATTCATCAAGTCGGATCAAAAATTTATGCAGTCAATCAATGGCATAAAGTTTGATCACATTATTGTGCTTTTTCTTGAAACTAACCATTCAGATAAATTCTATTAAACCAATAGATTGATTGAAATGTTGAAATTCTGAAGAATGGCAAATGTCCAAATAGTTTTACCAGTCATGACAACTTTATTATAGAAACTTATTGATTGTCATCAAAAGATCAATTAAAACCATCTTTTGAGAATTAGAAATATGAACAATCATTATAGTGAAAACTGTATTCTATTGAAGCCATTTAATGTAACAAAATATCCCACCTTTCATTTCTTCCATTACAGAAACTATTTATGCTAAAACCATGTCCTTTTGTATGACTGAATGATCAAGTTAATGGTAGAATTATTCTATAGTCTTTTACTGTCATGTCCATTAACTGTCAGAAATATCAAACATAGAGTCCATATATTATGGCTCTGTTTTTCTTTTTGTATGATTTGATTTTCAGCAGTGCTTGATAATAATTTTCAGTTCATTAATTTTTTTGCCTTTTATTATCAATTTAATTCTGTATATTATTTTTATGTCCGCCGCGACGACAAGTCCGGGGCATATTGTTTTACCCCTGTCCATCCGTCTGTCCGTAATTCCGTCCGTCCATCCCATCTCTGATAAGCTGTTATTCTGGTTAACTCCTCCCACAATATTAATGCTACATTTATTTTACTTTGCACAGTGATTAGGAATGGATTGAAGATGTGCATATTGTCATTGTTTAGATTTTGGCCAAAAATTGTGATTTTGGAGGGTAGTTGCCATTTTATTGAAATGTGTATTCTAGAATTCTTATTCAGGACAACTCCTCCCACAATAATAATGTTACATTTATTTTACTTTGCACAGTGATTAGGCATGGATTAAAGATGTGCATATTATCATGGTTTAGATTTTGGCCAAAATTTGTTATTTTGAAGGGTAGTTGAACTTGGCCATTTTATCAAAATGTGTGTTCTGGACCTGTTATTCCGGATTACTCCTCCCACAATATTAATGTTACATTTATTTTACTTTCCACAGTGGTTAGGCATGGATAAAAGATTTTGGTCAAAATTTGTGATTTTGAGGGGTAATTGAAATTGGATGTCCATGTTTTATATCCAACTGCAGGGTACAATACAAATGTATGTGTCTTACAGACACAAACAGAGTAGTTAAATTTTATCCCAAACTGGAATATAAACACATGGGGGAAAATTTGGATGATGGCAGTGGAGGCATTTAGTCTCTCTAGATATATATATGGCATTCAGACCATGTTTACATTGCTTGAATTTGAATCAGTCTTTACTTCATCTAGAAAGGTTTGGTTTTCATTTACATTTAAAAGTACTTGACTGATCTCGATCGATCGATCCTTTTGAGAATGGTACTTTTACACTAGATACAATGAAACTGAACCAATCCTTGTTTCTTATTCTAAAAATACTAGTAGACAAAAGTACAAATGATAGAAAGATAGATCTGGAAAAATTGGGCAGGCGCTCCTGCAGGGGTTTCTCTTAGACTTGTTTTTTTGTTTGTTCCTGCATCCACAGGAGTCCCCAAAATTCAAATATCAAAATATTTCCGTGTGGGTCTAAGTATATCTTCGTATTAGTACAAACTTTCATAGACAAATGTGTATAAATGCTTATTTATTTTCATATTTTAGTTTTACACAATTAAGATAGATTGTGATAGATCTTAGCATTCACACTTGAAGAAAGATCGATTCCAAAAAGATCAATCTTTTTGAGACTACCTGTGGATGTGGTCTTTTTAAGTTTGTTTGAAGATAGATCTAACTGAACTTACATTTGTAAAATGTTTTTAGAAGCATTTGATCATGATATCCTTGGGTTTTACATGTATCTATTCAAACAGTGATAATGTTTGTTAATCATATTTTCTTGGTCATATCTCACTTTAAAATGCATAAAATAGACAAAGTACTGTACAAAATCTTATCAACTACCAATTTTATTAAGAATGGATAATGAAGGAAAACTTAAAAGAGAACCATTTCCTACCAAAATTTTGATGACATATTATATTAAAAAAATTTTGTGTGGATTTTCAAAATTTCTCTTGCTTATGTTCTGATAGCAGTACTTTTCAAAAACAAAAGGTAAGAATTTTCACTGTAATTACAAATTTTTGGAGACTAGATTCTCCCTTAGAACAATTTTCATGTCGAAAACCACCTTTAATACTAGTATGAGTTGTGTCAAGAACGTTAGGCAGACAAAGGAGTCAATATGAACTCTGATTTCAGTATATTCAAACTTTTAGTTTAAATAAAATTTTGTCAGCATTTCTCTGTTAAGATTATTTGACTGGTATGAATCTATATTGACAAAGGCATACATTTACAATGAAATGGAGATTTATTAAGCTAACAGCATGATGTGACAAACCAATTCTTGTGTAACAACTTTTAAGTTATTCTGTAAATGTCAAGTTAGGGAAACTGTTTCCTATTCTGTGAGTTTTTGTGGTCTTTTCTGTTGATATCAATATGAGATGAAATAGAAGCAAACCAATCAATAGACATCGTGTTCCTAGTTTAATCAATGAGTGTATTGCCTTCATTGTTTAATATTTGTTTACGGCGATGACATTCAGGAGGACTCGGTAGAAATGGTGGGGGTGAATTGATTGTTTATTCCAGTGATTGATTACAATATTCCTTGTTTTGCCTGAATTCATTAGCACCTTTATATCATTAGTAAAAATGATAAGTAAAAATCTAATAAAGACTCTCATATGTCAGGTTTAAGTTTTCACACCCAATTAATATCTGGATAGTTGTCAAACATGTTGTATTATATTGTTTTGCTGATAACTGAAGTACTATTCTAGACATCACAACATATTTTTTCTGTCATTGCCTTTATCTGTCTAAAAATATCACTGTTTTCAACTACCAGAATTAATTTTCAACTACCAGAATAGACGATATTCCACTTTCAAATCTTTGGATAATTGTCAACATCTTACCCCAAATCTACTGGAAACTGGTACCTGACGTCAGTTGAGCGTAATGTAGGAATTCTCCTATTTATTTTCTTGACCTAAAATAAATTGGTTGGAAATGACCCGCCTGGGATAAAATTTTGATTTATGACATGTTCGGCTTTTTTCCAATCATAACCACCTTTCATATGTTGATAGAAGAATGTATTCCCTTTGCCCTCATACAGCGGGACGCCATTTTTACCCTGTTTGACCTCTTTGACCCGCCATTCTAATACCTGGAATGTTCCAGAATTAGACTTTTGGAAGAACGTTTATTAATTTTTAACTACCAGAATTAATCGCTGATATGAATACATTTCATTTTGCATGTAACAAACAATGGATAAGTTGGTTTAATATCCAACTAGTAAGTCCAGCATTTTGGGGATGGGGCACTATTACTCAGTCTCAAGTTTAGGCATTATGGTAGTAGTAGTGATAATTGTGATTTAAAGAAATTGTGCAAGATTTTACTATAGGTTTCATAATGATGCATCTGTTTTTGCAGTGAAAACCTAAGTTTACCTTGTTGCTTACTAATTTACATTAGTTGCATGTAAAAAGAATGCAAAAAGTGTGCATATCAATATCTGATTCCAATACATGATGAGTGCTATAGTAATAGGGTTGGCATTGTTTCATGTGAGGGGAATGATGATAAGATGTTGTGATAGAAGGTAATTAGGATGATTAGTCACTTTGTTGGTCAACCTATTTTTATACATGTATGTTCATAGGTATCTAGATATTAATCAAATTATTCAGAGTCTGTAATCATTTAATTCAATTTACTTCCCAAGAGACATTTTAATTAATTGATTATGACCAAATTGTTAGGAAAGGGATCATATTCCAGTAAATTTTGGACACTTCTGTGATAGGACCCTGTCAAAAGTTTTTTGTTGCTAATATTAGCATTGCAGTCTGATGATCAACATATTTAATTAACATGTTGATAAGATTCTTATCTTTATTAACATCAGAGGGTACTAATGAGTGGTATGTGCCAGTTACAGGAGCATTATGTAAACCTCTTGGTGTAAAAGAAGAAATCTTCAGACTAAAAGTAAAGTAAACAGCTTGAAGTAAGAGTCTGGCAATGTATTTCAGGAATAGGTGTAGATAATCAAATTAATTCACAGTCAACAGTAAAGCTGCATATGTTTAAACAAGCCTGTTGTAATACATAAGTATCAAGATGGCATTTGGCAATTTAACAAACACTGTAACACCATCATCATACATTGTCATTCCAACAGAACATCTTAGCAGTTTATAATCTCTTGTAGCATATGGTCCTCATTTCCCATCAAAGATCTTGGTAAATTTACAAAGAGAAGACATTGCATGTTTGTAAAAATCATTTTGCTTCATATTTCTTAGATTTCTGTGTAGGTTTGGAGTTATACAAGACTTAAGACATAATTTTAATCAAAAGGATTAAAACATCCTTTACTGATATTATTCTGCATGGATTGAACATAAAATCTAGTAATACATTGTATATAGTGGATTATTGGCATTTACATGCTATTCATCTCTGCTTCAATTACAATTTTGAAATGTCATGGGATTAATTTATTTCTGTGTAATGTTATATCTCAGTCATAACAATTGAGCAATGTTACATAAAGATATATATATATATCCCATAGAGAAGGCTAATCAACACAATCCCCACTCTTCCTGTTTTCAGTTAGCAATGTTCAGGACAACTGGAATTCATCTTTAGAGCTGTCCCTTTATATAAATCTTAATCCTCAGTGACACAATTATAAGAAGCAGTATATATTTTTATAATGCAAAGTATAGGAATAACACTTGAGTACTCAGTACAGATCCTGAAAAGCTGTACTATGTTATGAATAATTAACATGTTCATACTTGTTTTAGCATAATTATGTACAGCTAGTGCACATGGTATATTTTTCTCCTTAGAAAATTGAAGTATTTTCTTGCAAAAAGTTTGCAGCAAGCAAAATACAATAAATACCTACCCAAGTTGCAAATATGTCTATCAGAATGTTTTGGCCAGTGTGCATGCAATATAAGGGTAGTAAATTATATATGTATAATGTGACGGAAAGTTCATTGAATTGCATAGGAAAAATTTGGCAGAAAAAGTTTAGACTTAAGTTTGCCGCAAGTCCCTGTTAGGGAAGGGGGGGTTGTTTGATGAAGAAAATTGCCTGACTTCAGATTTTCATCTTTTACTCTTCTTTATATTTGATATATTTCAAATCTTACTTTGATTTCCTTTGCCAGCCCTGCTGAAGTCACATCCATTAAGTTTAACACTTTCTGCTTGTAAGATTTCCAGAAAAAAGACTGCATTGCAAAATCATCAGATGGTTTCTAAAGTGGAACAAAACTTTGAGTGTTGATGTCGTACAGTACAGATTAAAATTAAAATAGGAATACTGTATTTAGAAAAATTACCCATACCCTTTCTCTTGATTGAATTCTCGAATTTAGTAGCTTTTACTTCTATATACTTCTGTTTATTACAATTTTTCATTTCAGTAATATCCAGTTGGGAATTCTAAATTGATGGAAAGTTTAGTTGATGTCTGTGTGTTTCCTCTCTTGTAACATTTTCAGTGACATTTTGAATTCCCAGCAGTTATCCTTTTAGTAATTTAATATGAAAATTCATGATCTCAATAATGGCCTAGTGAAGTCAATTTCTACCAAGCTTATGAATTTTAATATATATTATTCAATTTTCATGGTTTATTTGTTTAGAAATGTTGAGAAATTATAACTAATGAAAAGTCAGCTAAAAAGATACAGGCGTTGCAATTCATATACGAGGTTATTACTTTGCCAAGCTTATTACACCACTGTTAAATATATTATTGACTATTTTATGTAACATATAACAATATCACAATTTTTTGTGAGGTGGTCCAGATGGGATAGATTGAATAATGCATTTTATGTTTTGTCCATATTGCTTTTATCTAGTTAGGAAATGTGATGAAAATGTTAATTTAGAGGCAGAATTTGTACAGATGTTTTTACAAGGTACAAAAGCATCTGTGATAAAATTCTCTTATATGCAGTTCAGTTTAATGAAACTGATTGTCAAAGAGAAATGTAACCAGCAAAATCTGTCCTATCCATACATGTAATACAAGTAATTCTGCTACTCATGATCACTGAAATAAAATCAATGGCACACAGTTCCAATTATTACAGGTCAATTAATCTATAATGCTAATAAGTTTCTCTCATTAGAATGATATGATTATAATGATGAACAAAATTACTCTTAAATGAATATATTTTAAATATGGACTATTTCCAAAAGCCATTGATTTTGTAACATTTACCTCAATTTCATGATCAATTGACAGTTTTCAAATTTTTGTAATTGTCCAGGCATTTTAAGGACTTTTTCTTAATTATTGAAACACTAAACTTGTAACTTTTTTATACTAACACCCAAGGGTAGACTATCTTGTAACATAACCTTTTTGCATAAAACTGCTATATCATTTTGGAAAGCCACTGTTTTCATAAATGCAACACTTCATGGCAGTTTTCACTCTGTGCCTAAAGGTTGTTATTGCTTTCTAAGGCCTCGAAGTTTTGGAAAGGTGATACAGTGCTCACGTTTTTCAGGTTTAAAAAAAAAACTGTGCATGAAGTCTTGTATTTAACTTCTTCAAAGTATAATATTGTCTGTTAGTAAGTTAATATATAAGTACTCCATATCATTGAGATCCAAGTTAGCAGTTTATTTTAAGTAGCGGTTTTCAAAAGTGCTAAATTATTGCTTTTCTTTTAATACTTTAATGTACTTCAATCATTCAGTCATTTTGAATTGTTGCCTGAATTATGGAGGCAATCATCCAATCTGATACAAACTATATCATTGAAGAATGAATCAAGTTAAAATAATTTCTTAAGTAAGGGGAGTAGAAAATCTGTATTTATTTAAACCATGATTTTAAATGTAAAGTACTCTGTATTTATAAGCTTCATCATAAAATGAAACTGAACTGAAACTCCTCTCGAAATTGTTTCAGAAGGTTTATTGATATAACCCATTTTGAATGATATTTCCGGATTCTGAAAGGGGTAGTTCCTGGATTCAAATAATTGGAAGAGGCATAAGTCAAAGTCCTGAAAAAAGAGTCTTCTCTACTTTTGGTGTGCTTCAAATGGCCAATGAAATTGGTCTAAGGTTACACCTTAAGGACTGTAAATAAAAAGATGACTGTGATTTGATGCTTGAAATTTTCATTTGAACAATGACTTGGAACTAACATTGATTGAATGGTAAGGGTGTACATTCTCATTGATAAACAAAAATTGGTTATTCAGTGTCTCTGTTGATTTTTTATGCCCTGCAGTTAGGGGACAGGGGCATTAAGTTTTATCCTGATCTCTACGTATGTCAGAGAATTTTTATCAAGGATTTCTCAGCTTGTGAAAGCAGAAATGATTTGATCATCTACTTCCTGATAACTATCTGGTTTGGGCATCCATGTACCATTGGCACATTTCCTTTTTTTCAAATTGTCCTCTGTCTTCAGAAAAAATGTCTTTGCATAAATGTAATTTTGTTTCAAAATAATGCCTGTCCTTTTGAACTTGGTATTCGTTTGCCAACCTGCAAGTGATTGTACAATATTGTATGGAAGTCATTTACTAATGTTCATTATAAGTGTTAGTACATTCCCTCTACACCCTTCCTAATGATCATCATTACCAGACAACAGACTATTTGGGTTTTACTCAAGATATGTCAGATATTACCATACAATACATGAAGGCATTGATTTGACTTTGGTATGTGTATTATATTGTCAGATCTTGTAATGTTTATCTCTGACCTTCATCCCTGCAGTTTAAACATAGTTTCTGACAATGCAGCAACATGTGTTTCTGTTCTGATAGTAATGAGAATAGATCTCTTCTTGTCAATTTCCCTGTACTTCTTTAATTAGGGATGTTGCTCTTTGAAAAATCTGCCTTGAAATGGTTTTAAAACTTTGACTATGGAAGCTTAATACAAGAAGAGATAACACCAGCTTTAATAGAACTATTTCCCGACCCCATCCTGTTGTTGCTCCTTTTAGCTCACCTGGCCTAAAAGGCCATGTGAGCTTTTGCCATCACTTTGCGTCAGTCGTCCGTCGTCCGTCCATCCGTCAACAATTTCAAAAATCTTCTCCTCTGAAACTGCTGAGCCAACTGTAACCAAACTTGGCCTGAAGCATCACCAGGGTATGCAGTTTCAAAATTATGTTCGATTAGTCCGAAGACCAAACAACATGGCTGCTGTTACTAAAAATAGAACATAGGGGTAAATTGCTGTTTTTTGCAAATAACTCACAAACCATTACAGATATAAAAAAAATCTGAGGAGTAAATGTGATCAGCATAGCAAGATCTACCTACCCTGCAATTTTGAAGAAAATTCGAAAACCTGTCTTGGAGTTATTGCCCTTTTTCCGTAAAATTTTCAAAAATTGGTGCATTTTTTATTTTTTTATTTCAAAAAGTGTAACAGATAGAGGTCAAGTGTATATTTCAAAAAGGTTCAGCATATCAAGATCTACAAACCTTGAAATTTTGAAGAAAATCCAAATACCGTTGTAGGAGTTATTGCCCTTTTTTGACGGAATTTTCAAAATTTTCATATTTTTCGTCTTTTATTTCCAAAACTATAGAAAATGAAGGTTAAGTGTAAATTGATAAAATGTTTGCCATGCTGTGTGGATTTCAAAACGTGTTTAAAATTGTTTATTTTCTAAATGGCCGCCAAAAAAAGGCAGGAAAATTCAACATTGTTCAATTTCAATGAAATTCGGTTTACAAATAGATATTGATGTTGCAACTTCAAAACCGACGTTAAAAATTGTTTGTTGACTGCCATTTTCAAAATTGCCTCCAAAAAAGGCAGGAAAATTCAACATTGTCCGATTTCAATGAAACTTGGTTTCCAAATAGTTATTGATGTCGCAACTTGAAAACTGATGTTAAAATTTGTTCACTTACAGCCATTTTCAGAATGGCTGCCAAAAAAAAGGAGGGAAAATTCAACATTATCCGATTTCAATGAAATTTGGTTTCCAAAAAGGTATTGATGTTGGGACTTCAAAACCGGTTTGAAAATTGTTTGTTGAGCGCCATTTTCAAAATAGTCTGATTTCAATGAAATTTGCTTCCCAAATAGATATTGATGTCGTAACTTAAAAATGTGGTGTTGAAAATTGGTGTTGACTGCCATTTACAAAATGATGTCTCAACTTCAAAACTTGTCGAAAGTGGTCCTTAGCAAGAACTTTTTTGTCAAAAAAGCCCAACAAAGAAATATAATTGAACATGATCAGACTTAAAATACAGTTCAAGATATTGGTGATGTTCGAACGACCGAAGTTTGAGGGATTGAAGTTCAACTGTATACCTTACAATGTTAGCTTGATTATCCAGGTGAGCGATACAGGCTTCTGGGAGCCTCTGGTTTAGTCTTTCAAATTTGCTTGTTTGTAATTCTTGTAAAGGCAACATTTAAGGACAGGGCCTTGTTACTAATTAGAAAGTTTAACTATCCATGCATAATATACACAAAGTTTGTGTATATACATGTATTCATCAATATATTATGTATCCAGATTTTATTCAAGATCAGCCACTCAATAAACTAAAACAAATTTTAAATC
>MJUU01056188.1:138862-149971 GCA_002080025.1 Modiolus philippinarum
CTCCCCTTTTCAAGTCCATAACTCATCTACTTCCTGTTTGACAGTAACTTAATTTATCATTGCAGCTATGCCGATGCTTGTATTGTGTCCACACTTGTACTGTGTCCACGCTTGTATTATGTCCACACATACTTAACTTAGCATTGCCATATTGATTCAGGGTTCAATGAGCGGGGGTATAACTGGCTGCCATTCGGCGACAGCTCTTGTTTTTTCTGCTGTTGGTAAAGCACTGCTGCCAGTGCCACACAAAAATTACACAGAGCATATATTCAAGAAAAAAAAACTAAAAAAATTCTTTAGAGTTTCTGTTTCTCTTAAGACTAGGATCTATTTTTTGTAACCATTTTGGAAAACAGGTGACTATAGGTATTTGAGAAACATGTGAAAGTATCATTGAAAGCACAGTAATTTTAAACATTTTTAAAGTTGATTCAGTTAGAGCTTAGGTTCTTTGGTGCAGATTTTGCATGATGGTTGTATTATTTTCAAATGAACTAATTGTGAGTTAATTAATTTTATGCAGGTTTCTTTTTATATATATATGAAAAATTCAGATCTATGGCAGATTCTAAATTTATGGCAGTTATAGTACATCGCAATATCTCTAGAACTATGGCTGGCTTCATGCTATTTAAAAGCCTAAAATGTATGACAAATAGGTCATCAGCTGATTTTCCATAGAAACATTCAATATTTGATTTCAATTATGACCTCATATTGGAGACGTTTCAAATTTACATTTTATGCTTTAAACTGAGATACCAAGTTTATGTTAAATGTAGGAAAAGACCAATTATTGGCGAGTTTGAATCATAAAGTAAGTAAATATAAAATAATTTTGTTCTTATACACCAATCTTCAGACTGAATAAATATTTAACTGTTTCTGAAATTACCCGTGCTTATTGCCCATGCACTAACGCTTAACTCTTGGAGACAGTCTATGGACTTAGGGAAAATAAACAAGGGAACAGCTCTTGTATTGACATAGCCATACAATGATTTAAGTTTTTAGACCCCCACACAATAGCATTTTCATATCCTAGGAGATGAATTCTGGAATCTTGTCTGAGGCTCTTCCATTGTTACTATAATCTTGCAGTAGTACATAAGAATAGACTTGTTTGTATATTTGTCAAACAATTTGTTTTCTGTCCATTATTCTTGTGAGGGCCACTTTTCATTTATGTCTTTGCGAATTTCATTGAAACTTAAGCCAATGGTAGTACACCATATGTGCAAGAAGATTAATCAAAACAAACTGGCAAAACAAAGGAATGATTGTATGAATTGCATATATTTCAGGTGTTTTGTGAAAAGGAGGGGATGTGGAAATGTTTTAATGAGCTTTTTCTTTTTGTTCTTTGCCCCCACCCACCCCCCTTGCAGTTTTTCTATTTTACATTCAACAGAGTTCACCAATGTCAGTCATGCAATGGGACTGGCAAATTAGGTTTTTCAGCCAGTCTTTCAATATCTGCACTTAAATGCTATGTATGATTGTAACATGCAACGGTTATTTTGTTGAATGTCTTCTGGACTGTCATATAGCTATAGACCTAGCCATATTTTTGAGGTCTGTATTGACAGAACCAAAGATTTTGCAAACTTACTATACACAAATACTTCCATGCATTTGGAACGTTTATGATTTTCATAGATTGAAAAATTGCCATAGATTTGGAACTGTCTATAGATTTGAGTCATATATTGTTATAAAGTGTAAACTGGTCTGTCTTAAGACACTTTGTATGAGAGAAATGATACTATGCACATGTAATTATGTGGTACATGTAATTCTGTTGTAAATTGTTTGAAAACTTTCTTTAACTGTCAAATGTCAACTGATTTTGCTTTATTTATCCTATTCTATTCATTCAAGTTTTGGGAAGATGGAGTGGGAGATCCTTTCTGAATATGTGACTCCAAATTATACTTGTGGCAAAAAGGATAGACTTCAAGATGCAGTGATTTTAATACCCCAAAATAATGAAGCATTTGTGAAATATTTAAAATTTTGCCAGCTCAAAAGACAGAGTTGCAGAGTTTGGTAGTCCTTCTACCATCAACCAGAAAACTTAGTCAGTGTGGAACCCTGGCTCCAGTGAACTTTCTCAAAAATAGAAAATGCTGAACCATTCAGTACTATTTTCTCACCACTAATTTTGTATTATCTTAGAAACAAAATTATTTGCCCAAAAACTGTTCTAATTTGTACCTATTTCAAGATTTTGAAGATACAAACTATTTAAAAAACAAAAGTTCCAATGTTGATATATGAGACTGAGATAATATTGAAGGTTTAAGTGCATTTTTTTGGCAAGATTGAGGTGGTACATTTAATTTCTGAATGATTCTGGCATATCTAGAAACACATTCTCCAGTTCAGTTTTTCCTAGCAAAAATAGCATTTCACAAAACAATGAAGATATTTACATTGTTATGTAAAAGATGAATGCAATATCTCAGTATTCTTATTTGGCACATTGTCAGTTTTAACCATGCAGGTGTTTTGAAAATAATGGTAGCATCGATTTACATTTATAAATGTAATTTCAAAGAATGATGTCATGTATTCAACATCTGATGATTTAATTTTGTGCCAGGACACAAACAGTGCATAAGCTTTGCTTTAAGACCAGTCCCTTTTCAGTGTTTTTATTATGTCTTTATAATTAGACACTATAAATGGTCTTGAGTGAAGTCATGACATTTCAATTGCCATTGATGTAATTGATGGTTTAATTTATAAGCTTTTTTACCACAAAAATGAAAATGGTACATGGTTTTATACTTGATCACATGTATGCTGAATCATGATAGACATATTATCACATAATCATGGTAATGATGATTACCTTCGATTTTGTGTGTGTTTGACACCTGGTATATGATACATGGTATGTGATAGAATTGATATCTGTCACCCTTCCTTGAGTTGGCATTTGTCCATTAATTTCGAATAGTGTCAAAACACTACTTTCACAAGTGATCAGAATAGAATTGTGTTATATAAATGTTTCTTAGAAAATATGTGAACTAGTTCAATGATTTATTGTTTTGCTTTCTTTAGTCTCTTTGTCCCTCATCACATTATGGTAATCTCTTCAGATTTTGGCCACAGAACAGAACATCTTGTAAAAAAGGCTGATTTTACAAGGTCCATATAGACAGATATATATGTCTAATTATTAGCCTTACTCAGAACCTAAAAAAGTCCTGTGATTGATATTTGTTTTCAGTTTCAATTACTAATTTCATCTTCTGACAATTGTGCAATTGTCCAGTGTTTTGACTTGGAAAAGGGAAAGGCCAAAGAGGAATTTCAACATGCATGAAAGGGGGAGGGAGTATTACTGTAAGCCAAAATTTTTCCTGGTGTGGTATCTTATGTACCTGTGAAATTATTTCCAGGAGTTAAGTGATGATGGAAAGGAAAACATTTAATGTATATTACTAAATTTTTTTAAATGATCAAATTAATAAATAATATCCAACTTTAATCTGTAAAAAACACTGTATATTGAATTACATTGGAAACTATTTTATTGGAAATACTATTTAATGTTACATTTCCCTATGCCTTATAGACAATATCACAGTTTAAACAGTTGGTAATTAGCATAATATGACATAGAATTATACATGATATTGTAAGGTTATACCTTCTAAAAAGAACTGACATAAAACCTCAGATGGCCATATCATAAATTAAACACTTGCTTCTCCAATAGATGTAGATTAAATTGTCTGATTACATAAAGTGATCATCTCATTGAGTCTAATCATTAAAAAAAACTAATTAAAAAAAAATATATATTTGTTGGGCGTTTTCCGACCCTACCTTTTTGAAGATGGGTAGCTAGCTATAGGTGGGTTTTTTATTTATTATTATTATTCATTTAACAAATTTTTATATATCTTTTAAACAAAATTAATCTTGAGATAAGAAAAATAAGATTGAAAAAAATATAAAATATTTGCAATATTAATTGATGTCATAAAATTTTTAGGTAGGCACCTTTTTTATGGATCGGTTGGTTAGCGCCCAACAAACAGTATTTTTATTCTGAAACCACCATAGCCTATTGTGGCCTCAATAATCACAGAATCTCATTTGGATCTAGTTATGTAAACAATGCAGGTGTTTCCAGATGAGCTGAGGGCTGAAGACAGCCTCTAATTTAATAATGGTTTAAAACAGGTAAGGTCATATAATGTAAATTTACAAATAAAAAATATTATCAAAAACACCACCGATGGCAGCAGTGTAAGGCTTAAGAAACATGTGGTAGACTTAATCCAAAATAAAAGTCCTTAGAAGATGTTCCATGATATTGTAATATAAAGATTTTAATCTTGTTGATTTAACTCTCTTGGTATATACCATACTAATGTTTTTTTTTTTTTTTTTAATTTTATTTAGTTATTTTTTTAATTATTATTTTTATGAGAATGGAAGTGCATTTTTATGAAAAAAGAGTTTTTGTTACTAATAATAATGCAATGGATAATAAGCTACAAGGCTCATTGTTTTTAAGATATTTGAGAAAATCCATAGATTTTCAAAAAGAGGCATGTTGTTTTCTTTAGTAAAATAACTAAGTATAGTTGATTAAAGACAACTCATAGAGACAGATAGTTATTATTGAAAACCTTTGTACAACTTCATCAGATTCCCATAATATGAGAAACAAATCAGTCAACAAATATATACCGGTACCTGAAATACAAATTTTCACTGCATTAGCACCAAGGATAGTGGATGAAGTATCTGCATTGCCTAATTTTTTGTGCAAATCCTGCATCTATCCAACCCAATCACAGAAATTTTTATCGAAAGGTTGGAGGAGTATTTTATGTCTTTTTTTAGGCGACGGGGGCATTAACTTTTACCCTTGTCTGTCCGTCCGTTCGTCTGTCGGTACGTACGTCCGAAAATTTTCGTCAAGGATTTCTCCGTATGCAGTAATAATTTGATATTTGGTCTGAAGCTTTGGTATGTTGAGTTGTACCATGTCTCCCCTTTTCAAGTCCGTAAATCATCTACTTCCTGTTTGACAAGAACTTTTGATTTTTTTCCCATGGTATTCATATATTGAAATTTTTCGTCAAGGATTTCTCAGCTTGTGTATGTAGTAATGATTTGATATTTGGTCTGAAGCTTTTGTATGATGAGTTGTACTGTGTCTCCCCTTTTCAAGTCGGTGACTCATCTACTTCCTGTTTGCCGATATATATCTGGCGGGGGCATCCGTGTCCCATGGACCTATTTTCTTTTATTTTAACAGCATTATTATACAAAGGAGCATTGTAATAAGTTTGTATGAGATATATCACAATAGCAGATTTCCATCATAGAGGCATTCAACACTAAATCCAGTTCTACCCTGCTTAAATGAAAAAATACATGCAACACAATTAAACACATCAGAGTTTTCGTAAGACTTCTTAATATTGTATGATGAAAATCAAGTTAAGAAATTTAAATACATTTTTCATGATGTTACCCGAACTTCGAAATTTTACTTTATGCATGTGAAGTCGGTGCAATTCTTCCTTTATGCTTTAACGCTTCTGGCTGTTGTCAACCAGTGAGATGTTCAATATTGTGAATAATTTGTTGAATCCTGTTTTTGATCAGAACCACAAGCCATAGAAAATCAATCATTATCCAGGTTATAACTTGTGTAATAGGTGATAATGAGATAAATATATTATTCTTGGTGTAATTTATTACTATAAAGCATGAAATAAATGAAAATGTCTTTGTTGTGGTAATCATGGTATAATTAATTGTCTGTCATACAGAGATAACTATTATCAATGCTCAATTTAATTTCTCCTAAAATCAACAAAAATTATCATATATTGGTGACATCCATAGGATTGCAATTATTGAATAATTAGGTCATCAGGTTTTTCCTTTTTTGTACATAATTCCTGTGGATCATTTGTTTTTTCCAGGTTTACAGTTAATGTATAAAAGTCCATTTCTTTTGATTTATAGGACGATATGGTCAACCTGGAAAAAGCATATCTACCAAAAAATAAATCTCAGATCAATATTTTCTAACTTTTCACAAGTTTATTCTATCAAATGAGGGGTTTCTTTACTCAGAAATCAAAGGTTAGTTCCCTGATGCAGGGATGTTTTCAGTTTAGTTCAGGAACTCAAGGTTTCTTTAAAAAAAGAAGTTTTTTTTAGATAAAGTCTTCATTTGCTTAAAGGTCTAAACTTACTGGATACAAAAAGGTTTGAGATAATGTGGAGATATTCAAGTGTTTAGTTTGTGGAAAAGTACTACATTCAAACCTTGATTGCTCAAACACCAAAGGGACTTATAAAACAGTTAGAGGGTGTTTTAGCTATCAAGGTTGAACTTTGTTTAAACTTGAACAAAGGGACCAGAGAAAGTGTTTGAGACATCCATGGTGTTTGAGCTATATTGCTGTTGGGCAATCAGTGTTCAACTATACATGTTTCAGCGTTTTGTTCAAATATTGAAGTATAAAAAGTAATCTTAGTGAGAACCATCATATAGCTAATATTTGAACATCGTGTTGAATAAAAACACATATTGCAATAAAATGTATAGCTAATTCAATTGTAATGTTTTTTTTTCAGCAAAGAATGCACATGTTCCTGAAGAAAATGATGAACTTTCAGAGTTAGGAAAACCAAGGCTGGGAGAAACCACAAAGATTGCAGTTCATATTATTGAAAGCTATGAATTTAAGGTTTGGTGAACATTGTTCCTTGTACAAATAATTTGTCTTGAAAACCTGTAGAAAAACTTCTTTTTTCTTGGACTATCTCTATGTCTGTCTGTCTGTCTGTTTCTCTATCTTTATTAGTGGGATACCAGTTGCAGTTGTCAAGTATTTTGGTGTTGCCTGCTGTAACAAGAGCTGACACATAGTGATTACAATTTGTTGTCTTGTGTCGTCGTCCTTCGTTGTTCATTGTTTTTTTAATGTACAACTTTTTCAAAAACTACAAGTCGGATTCCAACCAAACTTTCATGATATAATGATCAGCTGGTCTAGTAAAAACATGAGTTACATATCCATAAAACTAAATTCTCTTTTTGCAGTAGGTTAAATGCATAAGATAGTAAAATGAGAAATCCATGAACCAAAACTATTGACAAAAACCATGAAAAAAGAATTACAAGAGCCTATTTTGTAACCCTCCATCTAAAACTATTATACCCTGTGAATATTGTTCCCACGTTGTAAAAGAGGAAACAGCAGATGAAGTGATATTATTTTGAATGAATTATATATTTTTAAAAGTTAACATGATTCCTTTTAGTTGTTGATAATTTTCTTTTCAAAATAATCTATAGGAATGTAAAAGCTTACATCTTGTTATTACCCACTGTTGGGTTATTGGAAAAGAGATTTTGGATGCTTAACACTAGTATTGAATGATTGAAATCTTGTTTTTGTTGGTGATCTCCGGACAAGTTAATATCAAATATAGAAATCAATACCAAAATTTGACATTTAGATGAATAGGATAAATTGATTTGACCTATATCTTTTTAATGAACATTAAATGGGGTTTGTGGTGGTCCCTGTGGAATGAAAAAAGTTAAATATTTGTATTATTTTTAGGAAGAAGTTTAAACTTTACTATTATTTTTATCATATGACAGTGGTGTTTACTTGATTGCGGTTGGGCTATTGTATGATAAATGATACACTCATGGAAAATACAATCAATTATTGAAAATATCAGTACAGTCCATGAACGAAATATAATTTGATAGGGTATTATTTTACTATTAGGGTATTATATTTTGAAAAGTGCAACGGAATCGTAAATTGAAGCATTGATTGAAATGATATTTAATCCAGGATAAATGTTGAGTAGACAGTCCAACTTTGATAGCTTGAACACCCAAGGAACCGATGAAAACAGTGGATAGCTATAGGGTTGTTCAAGCTATCAATGTCAAACTATGTTTAAATTTCAACAAAGTGTTTAAAAAAAGGGTAGGAGATATTTATGGTGTTTGAGTTATTGCAGTTCACGCCATTTGAAATCAGCAGTAATTGTTCCACTGATTTGTTTATGTCAACTTTTTTCAAAATTTTATGGAGCTCCAGATATGTACCTACTTAAAGGGCCTTAGAAGTAGTCTTTAAAACCCACGAAGGGTCTTTTCTATTCTGGGGATAGGAAGAAGGCTATCAGCTAATGGTATTGCACCCATAGTTCTAATCGTTGGACCTCTCTGTGTCCAGTTGTCTTTTAACCATCTTTTTATGTGGTTGCATTGTTTTGGCTACTGTGTAAATGTGGGTGTCATCAGTCAATCACCTTCATATGCTGTCTCTGCATGTTTCAAGTAACAGCTAGGCTGCTATTCTGGGTCACTGCTGAGGTTTAAAAAATAGTTGTCTAAAGGTCATAAATTGTTAAAAACTTTTTAAGTCTAAGGTTGCAATTTCGAAAGGCCCAAGGTGACGAGTGAGATTTGACCCCACTGAAGCCCCATTGTCAGCATTTCAATTCAGTCAAATTACTGTTTTTTATGCAACTTCGGTATTTTTTGTATTATGAATAGTCATACAAGTTGTCATGAAAAAAAAAAAACATTTAGTCTGTTGTTTACATAGTTTATACTTGTTAGGCCTTGAGATTGCCTCTATTTTGTTCATATTCAACTTGCTTTTGTTGAATCTGTTATTACAGAGTCAAATTTGGTAAAATGTTGTCCGAGTAGAATGAAATAAAAATAACAGATATTATTTTTTGTGTGTGTTTTGCTTATAAGTATGGCTGAAATTGCACATTGGTGCAAGCTTGCCTGGGGAAGGATTTAATTTTCTAGGACTGGAGATATAAAATTCCTATTGATTATAATAGATTTTCTTCTCCTGCTCCTTAACTAGTTTAAGATTTAACTATCGTGTTCAGGTAATATTAAGGAAATGTTATTATAGCAATTTATAGGTATATTTTGGTGACATATCTATTCATCTCATTTATGACTAATCTGAAGGCAACAGCAGTGTTATTGATAGTCAGCAAATTCATTTTGTTGATTGTGAATTAGGCAATTTATGAATGTTCTTTGATTCTTTGATGTAAGATACAAGAAATGACCTAACCTTACTCTCATTCATCAGTGAACATGGTCAGGCATTTTCATTTCTCAGACAGTAAGATGATATATGTTTCTATTTGATTGTAATTCTCATATTTATAAGGTTTGTTCCAAGCTGCAAAGGTCACTTATACGGGCAATCTTTTTTGCTTTTAATAATGTTAGATGTTCTGTCCTTTTATGAACATTTTAAGGTACGTTTGTACTAGTTTTTTCGAATTAATCTGTTTTGGTTGTGAGATATACTGTGGAAGTACTTTTATCCGTGGACATCAATTTTTGTGGTTTTCATAAAAAACACTATTTCGTGGGCGCTTAAATTCATGGTTTCAAATTCCGCATATTATAACTCTATGGGAAAAATGCAATTTGCTGGGAACTTAATTTCGTGGTTTAAGCGAACCAGGAAATCCACGAAAATTGGAACCCCACGAACAATAGTACTTTCACAGTACTCAAGCAGGGTAGCGTTGATTTGACTGCACTCAAATAGATTATAAAATAACTTTTTTTGGCTTAAATCTTTGCACTTGAGAAAGAAAAACTACCGAAAACTTACAATAGCAAACCAATCTTTTACACAAGTGTGAGACACTTCATGAAGTTTACCGTTGATCAATATACCAATAAACTGTAAATAGAAGAAAAATCTTGTTAAAATCAACAATGTTAGATTGAGTAATGATAAACAATGTCTGCATTTCCATTCTTTTTGCTAGACCATACTAGATTTATTGTGCATTATTGAATAGCCTTTTGTACTTGAGATGAAGCAGACAAATTTTGATCTAATTTTTTCTTAAAATTTTCTTTGTCTATAAAACATTATTTTAATAACTAAATACAAAATTAAACTCTATGATTTTCTTATATATAGGATATAGATTTTTGTAGTAAAAGGTATAGTTATTCATTCAATCAAACATTCGAATGAATGCATATTTATCTTCATTACTATTTGTAGAGTTCATAAAATCTCTGATATTGGTAGAGTACTGAAAACATTTACATATATATTGACTTTTTATTAATATCACATGAATAACTACCCATCTATGGGAGTTGTCATACAGTTCAACTAAAAGTGTCAGATTTTTATGAAACCTGATCAAGTGAAAATTAAACATTGATTTTTTTATTCGGTCTTTAATTTCATTATACATTTACTACTGAGTGCCTTAAATAGATTTGCTGTATAATATTTAAATCGACCCCATGCTTGATTTTCTAAAACTTGTTTTCTAACTTGGGATTTATATTTAAATATTCACTGCAAGCCAGAACATTATGTTTACAATGTCCACAGTGACAGCTTGCTTGATCAGTTATATTATAAAATCAATGATATTGATGATATAAAACTTAATCAAATGGTTGGTGGAAAAGATGAAAGAAATTGCAATTTATTGATACAGCTTTATATAACATGATGCAGTATTTTGTTCTGTTCTATTGATGTTGAATTAAAATTAAAGGCTATATTCAAACATTGAAAAAGAAAGAAAAACTAATATTCAATAGCTCATTATAGGAAAAATGTCTTTGGTAAACAAATTCCTTACAAATAAGTTACTCATTTAAGCATTCAGGGCTTTAGTTCATATATTTTTTTTTAGACAAACTAAAATGTTTATTTCATTATCAAGGTTATCTATATATATTTAGAGTGGTTGGAAAGAAAATGTCACTCTAGTGTAATAGTAAGCCCAATTATGGACATTTATTTTAAAAAGAGACTTATCATTGTCTATCTGCAATTTTTTACAAAATGATGTCATTACTGGATAGTTTATGGTATCATGCAGCATAGACGTACTGACATTATGGTGATCAGGTCCAAAGGAAAACACAAATTTTAAAGTTTTCATAAAACAAACCCTCTGAGTTACATCTTTTAACCTTTCATAGTTCACCTGCTCAAATTTTAGAAAAGATCCATATATCATTTCTTCTTATTTAATTGATTATAAGGAATATTTCTGCAA
>MJUU01056188.1:150121-160207 GCA_002080025.1 Modiolus philippinarum
CCTAAATACATATGTTCATTGTTATAAAAATACATAAAAATGCAAATATAGATAGATATATTTGGAAATGTCCTGACATATTCGTTTAAAAATGTTCTGGTTTCTCTTAGATGTTTTCTCGTAATGTTCCGGCATCCCGTAGGTCACCCAAACGTTCGCTCATCAAAAGAGCTTCATTCGTAGGCCAAAGCTTCTCCTCCTCTATTCTACACAGTCGTACATACGTTCATAGACACACATGTAAATGCCCAATTTCAGTTTTAATATGCAGTTTCACTTCATAAAGATCGAACGCGATCGATCTTGGCGTTTACACTTGAAGCAAGATCAATCCCAAAAAGATTGATCTTTTTTGGACTACGTCTGGATGTGGACTTTTTAAGTCCGATTGAAGATCGATCTAACCCGTTTACACTTGTGCAAGATCGATCTTTTTAGGATCAATCTCACCAAAGATCGATCTAAATTTGCTAGTGTAAACGGGGTCTTTCAATCTATCAGTCACCTTTTTTACCTAGATCTGTAGCTGTAGGGTTTTAAAGTGATAGAGGGGCTAAGCAGACCTCTCAATCTATGAAGCAAATTTTAGCATTTAATAATTGTCTTCCCAATGAACTGGTTTAGAGTTAGTTTTCAATTCTTTGTATATTTTCAGCAGTAAAAAGTATTCAGTTTAGTAGTATCACTTCGGAATCTGATTTGTGTAAGATAGATAGCTATAAAGTAGCCAACAGTTCTAATTTAAACCCTGAAGAGTTATCTTTATTGTGTTCAACTTTTCACCCTCCAATTGATTTCAGATTAGATAAAAACACTAAATTACTGTAACTTTTTCTTCAATTTACATTGACATTGGTAAAAATAGACGCTGTTAATACAAACCCTTCTTATAATCTGAGAAAGAAATCACTTGGCTGGTGAATGTGTGGCTATTTTAGGACAAATATGCAATTAACCTTGCATCTTTGATATCAGGTGTAATTGAAATAGCTTAAGTTTTTCTGATATACATTAATCCTTCAAAACCAATAATATAAATAGGTACAAACAAAAATTGATTCATAAAGATTATCAAATGAAAGATTTATTGACCCTACTTTTTAAGAGGTAAAAATAAAAAGATTAATTGTGGATAGATATTCCATAGAAAAGCATAATTTGTAGTGAAGACATCTGTACAACTGAGCCTCACTAGTTGCTGTGTTTTTGAATCATTTATGTTTGATTCGTTATCACAAAAATTATTTGAATTTTAATGGAATATTGAAATGTTGGTACCATTTATCAATATGAAGTAGTGTAGATAGAAATGAGTCCCAGGTAAATATATAAGTTCATAAAAAATATGGTCAAGAACATAGTCAAATACTGGACCATGCGGAAGACAAATCAAAGATCTATTCCCCTGAAACTACAAGGCCAGTTATGAACCCCATAAAGTCACTGTAGTCCTTAAATGATACCCTTTCAAAAGTAATTTCTGGCTGGTCTGCACTTCGTCCAACACGAAACATGGGTTAACACCTGACTTTCACAAAGAGGTTTATTGGACTGTCTGTGTCAGCCTTGGTCCTGGTGAGAGATACTGGTCGTTTGAAGCCTCTTGTTTTGTCTTGTTTGTATTGAGACAATGAGTATAACAATATTAAAGATTATTTGTTCTGTAAATTATGAGATGATATGGATTAAAAGCAAAGGTAGATTGGATAAATTAATATGTGTTCAGTATAAAAAGTAACAAAAAAGAGACATTTTAATGTTCTTAAGTACTTTAGAATATGTGTACAGAAAGTATATTTAACTATAAGCCACTAAGAACAAAATGTAAATTTGGACTTTTAGCCGTATCTTTGCAATCTTTTCCAAAGAGCCTAATTTCATTCAAAATGACTACAAAGTATATGCCAATGATATAAGCATCATTTGATCTAAGACAAATGGCACAATGACATCACACAAAGAAGGCTTAATTAAGTTCTGCTCTCTTAAAAACACTTATCACATACTTTGAATTACTGGTTGATGCTTGTATGATAAAAGGGGTCATTGTAAATGTTTATGTTTACTGTGTTCTTACTGTTACAATAATGTGTTTTGTTATCTGTTACAGAATGTTGTAGACAAGCTTCTAAAGAAAGCTAATGTTTCTCTTGTGGTAGGAACATCATCCTGGAGAGAACAATTTACAGATGCCATTACAGTCAGTGCAGGTAGGTCTAGAAGCATATATTAAGTAGATGGAAAAATTTGTCTTGAATTTGTTCCTGTTGTCAGTAGATTTGGAGAATAGCTGCTTAAATGATGTCTGTGGATGTTTGTTGTATAGTTACATGATAAAGTTGGCCTTTGTCCCTTTTTCTTTGTCGATTACCTCATCAAATTAGTGAAATATTTCTTCAAGCTTTTCTCTGCAATGGTTAATGGTACAATCTTTAAAATTTGTCACAAGCTTTGTATTGTCGTGCCATATTGTGAGATGCATTTTCAGACCTATTAGGATACTAATTCCTGTAAACTGACTTAATCAATATTTGACACATTTCACATTATAGTGGAATTTCTGTGCAGGGGTAATTGGTACAATCTTGAAATTTTGCAACAAGCTTTGTATAGTCTCTCCATATTGTAGGAAGATTTTTATTGTTGGTAACTTCATTCTGTTTTTTTCTCACGATTATATCATTGTGTCCGTACTTGTATTGTGTCCATACTTGTATTGTGTCCACACTTGTACTGTGTCCACGCCTGTATTGTGTCCACTTTCTATATTGATTCAGGGTTCAGTGAGCAGGGGTATAACAGGCTGCCATTTGGAACCAGCTCTTGTTTTTGGTAAGAGGTTAATGGCACATTTCCATATTATGATTTTTTTTTTTTTATCTTAACCTCATTTTCGAAGTTGGTTGACAGCCTTCAAATCATTTAAGTTGTATGTCAATAACATTGGTCTTTGGTCTACTATTGAACCTCAGTAACATGGTTCAGTGAGCATACATTTATAATAAGGTCAGTAATCATGTTCCGTTTTTGACTTTGGTCCTACATACAGAGTCAATTATGATTTTATAACTTTTGGATATATATGTTGTATGTTCATGGAAGCCAGCTACAGTCTAACAGAATTTGTACTATCATCCATAAGTATGCACCTCATCTGTTTGTTGTAGTTGAAAGATGCTATTTTTACAAGTTGTTTAACTTAAAGTGTTAAGAATTATCTAAATGTTATGAATTCAAGGGCTTTATTAAACTTTCTGCAAAATGTGATCAATACTATCTTTACATTTTGAACTTTTTCAGAGGAAAAAAAAGGTAACAATTGTTTTTATATTTAATTCACTTGAAGTTTGTTTGATTAAACCAAATAGGAAACACATCTTAGCCACTAGCAGTTGTGTTACCATAGTAACTTTGTCAATATGTTCACTTTATGTGTTTATGTAAGATGAAAAATTGTACTAAGGTTTCTCAAAATCTAGGATAATCTGATGATATTTTTGATGTAATAAAATCAATGAAAAAGCTGGATGTAGATATAAATTACATGGATTATAAAGGCTAAATGCAAATGTTGATATTATAACTATGAAGAGAAAACTAAATGGATTAGTAAATCCATGCTTTGTGCTTATTGTTTTGTTTAATGGTACATATTCATTTAGAAACAAGATTTCATTTGTATTAATAGAACATGAACATTTTAAATCTATTGTGTTGCAATCATCAACATTTTCAGAACAAAGTGTTCCTGCTTGACAATTGTTTTACAATTCAAGTCATGTACATGTACTTTGATAAGAAATAGTTATAAAAAATGCTTCCTTCTTGAAAAGTATTATTAACATGATAAACAAACTAATTTTGTTTTGTGACTTTAGTCTAATTTGAGGACAATATGTAAATTTGTAATAGTTCATTCTTCAAGTTTGCCATGATTTAATTTTGTGAATTTTGCAAAAAATCCATCACTTTTTGATCTCATGTGAAGAGGCTCAGAATATTTTATTTTTATTTTTTAACAAATTTTAGCACAAGAATATACATTCACATCTACAAAAGATAGTAATTCATTAGGTGTTGTTGGGGGGAAAAGTTGTAGTGTTGAGAGTTCAATTGATGGGATTTTGCAATTACATGTTTTAAGGTTCTTGATTGACAGTGAAATGATTAATGATACTAATTTCTGTTTTATTAAATTCAGCTTTATATACTGGTACATTTCACTTTTGATTTCTTTAGGTTTTCTATTTTTAGTTCGCCTCAACGAAGTTGAGGAGGACTATCAGAGTACCCCTGGCGTCCGCGTCCGCATTTAGGTATATATCTTGGTAACTATGAAGGGTGGGATCATCAAACTTTGTATACAGATGCATCTTGGACTATCTCACAGCCTCCAAGAAAATTGGGTCTCTTTGACCTGTATATTTCCCTTGAATGACTTACATTCAAGTTTACGTCCGAGTTCAGATCTCAGTCACTATACATGGTAGGATCATGTAACCTTGCATATGCATGCATCTCTTATGATAAGTCAGCATCCAGGCAAAATTAGGTCACTTTGACCTATATTTTCCGCTTGAACGACTTACATGCAAGTTTACGTCCGAGTTCAGATCTCAGTCACTATACACGGTAGGATCATGTAACCTTGCATTTGCATGCATCTCTGATGGTAGGTCAGCATCTAGGCAAAATTAGGTCACTTTGACCTATATATTTTATGCTTGATTGATTTACATTCAAGTTTTTGGACGAGTTCAGATTTCATTCACTTTACATGGTGGGATCATCTAACCTTGCATATGCATGCATCTCTGATGTTAGGTCAGCATCAAGGCAAAATTAGGTCACTTTGACATATATTTAAAGCTTAATTGATTAACATTCAAGTTTTTGGATGAGTTCAGATCTCAGTCACTATACATGGTAGGATCTTGTAACCTTGCATATGCATGCAACTCTGATGGTAGGTCAGCATCCAGGCAAAATTAGGTCACTTTGACCTATATTTTATGCTTGATTTATTTACATTCAAGTTTTTGGATGAGTTCAGATCTCAGTCACTATACATGGTAGGATCATTGTAACCTTACATATGCATACATCTCGGATGGCAGATCAGCATCCAGGCAAAATTGGGTTACTCTGACATAATGAGGCGAACTCTGTAATCGTTGATTACCTATGTTTTTTCTCAAGTATGAATTTCGGATAAAGCTAAAACATTTCAACATGTTCAATAATAAAATTTCATGGTTCATAGATGAAATGTTTGTTTTTCTGTATTGGTCTTTAAGCTTGCTTTGAATTACTTATTAGCAGTAATATTTTTATGCAGTTTTATGACAGTATCCTCCTAGTTTTTTATCAATAAAAAAGGTCATTAGTCTTATTGCTCTGACCTGTTGTTCCTTTGTACACTTTTGACAGTACTTTGTCCTTTAAGTAGCAGGTATTAGTGTAGAAAGGTACATTGAATTAGTCATATTTTTCAAAAATATTAAATTATAGACTATAAAAAACAACAAGAAGGTAAGATTCTTTGTTGGCAATATAAATTTCTAATTTTTGTAGCAAGATTGTTTTATTAACTGCTGTATCCTGGTTCTGTCCAAACCAGTTGCTAACTGCTTTTGATGCCCATTCCTTATTGAAAAAAAATTCCACAAGAGCACACTTTTATATCAAGACGGGTGTTAGTATAGCTTTGCTTTTACATCTTGATACCAGTTTTTAAATGGTTATGGATTTCCCCTTGTTTTTAAAGTAACTTGCCCATATAATTTTTACTTCCAAATTAGGAATTAGCATATTTTGTCAAATTATATAAATGCTTTGAAATTGTGCAAACATTGCTATGGGAGTAGGTAGGAAGAGTTGAGACCAGATTTATTATTGAATTCAAGTATGTCATCTTGGACTTGGTTTACTGCATTGGAAAATTAGTTTTGACTTCAGAGTTATTTTTTTTTATAGTTTTCTCTATAGATATAATGAAACTTTTATCAAAATTTAAATATAAACAAGCTGCAGCATTTGTTCAGCTGTTTGATCTTTTCATTTTCATCATTTGTGGAGTTTCAGCGTTGAGGACATCTTATGCAACACTTGTTTATAGAGTAAGATTCTTTAATGATGTTTTGGTAATTTACTAGTAAATCAAAATTTGGTATTGAGGTAGGAAAGATTGTCATGTCTGTATAGCTCTTTGAACTTATAAACTGCTAAAAACAGAAATTGTTTTCAGCAACCAAGTTTCAGATGCGTTTGATATTATATACTGACAGTTATCCAATTTTTCACAGTACATGCTGTTACCATTCACTTTATATCTTCACAGATAATATTATTCCATGTAATCTTTTACTAACAATATTTCAAAGATTTTTATTTTATTTCCTAATTATAGAAGACTGACTATAATAGGATTTGTTGTGTTATTTTTTAATTCTCGTTTTGATGATAGTTATTTGTATTTTCTACTTGACTAAATCAAGTTTCCTTCAGAAAAGATTGGTAACAGGTTAACTTTATAAGGAGATTAAAATCTGACACTTACAAGTTTCTTTATCTCGAATAAGAACACAAATCAATACTGTTTAGATAAAATATTTTTATTTTTTGTGTCTGCTGACCAAAGATAAAAAATATTGAGTTTTTGGTCTGTACACAAAGCATAGAAATATGATTATTCTGTAGGTGTAAGTAGCTGATATTATTGACCTTCTTCTCTATAAATTATTTAGTAAATAACATATATATTGCATCATTTAGTGATTTCATACAATTATTGTTATTGCAAACCTCAGATGTTTGGATTTTATTGTCTTGGATGTTTTATGTTCATGATCTAACCTTAAAATCTTAAAACAAACTTATTATGCCATTTCCTAAATAGATGTAATGAAGATGTCACGGTCTTTTGCTACAAAAATTCAACAGCAATATTTTTACATAGCTGGTCAGTTGCTGTTTTGTTGTACACTACACGATGCAAATGAATGCAATCATTCTGTCCAAATATTAGAAGAAAAACTATGTGTCCTTAAGGTCACACATATATACTTAAGTCTAACCTGTATTTTCACGATTTTTAGGGACTTCAGTCGTAAGTGTAAATAATCATCTTCAGTAGAATATGCCAGAGTACAGCCACCTTTATATTTAAATTTATTTAGCAAGCTTTTATCCAGTAAATTTGAAATTAGAATATATAATACAAAATTCATCAGTAACTATACAATAGAAAATTCATCAGTCACTATACAATACAAATTCGTTGGTATGAATTATGTCAAAGATGAAAACATTGTGCAAGTATTTAAAAAGTTTCTGCCTCCTAGATGCTTATACCTTGAAGAGCCCCTCTAGTAGTAGAACACGATAGTTAAAAAGGAGTCTTGAGAATTGCAGGTTGGAAGGAAATTAAAAATGAGGCTTGAGAATAGCAGGTAGTAAAAACTGTATAAAAATAACAAAATATGGAAGTTACTGTAAATTTAGTTTTTGCTGAAGACCATTTCTACTACTTACATGTGTAATTTTTATGCCCCGCCCACGAATGTGGAAGGGGCATATAGTGTTACCCTTGTCCTTCCTTCCATCCGTACGACCGTATGTCCGGTTAAGTTTTGTGTTGAAGTCCATTTCTCAGAAACTGTAAGAGGTAGAACAATGATAATAGGTCAGTAGATAGATTTTTGATAGTACTACATAGTTCACTAAATAGTTTGACTCTTTGACCTATATTTCATGCTTGAGTGACCCTGGTTCAGTTTTATGTTTATTTCCATTTGTCAACAACTAAACATTATAGGACAAAGATATTTCATCAAATTAATTGCCTTGATGAGTACTACCCAAATCATTGACAATTAGGTGGCTTTGACCTTTATTTTACGCTTCAGTGACTTTGGTTAACTTTTGCGTTTAAGTTCATTTCTCAACAGCTATACATTGTAGGACAATGATATTTTACAAATTGATAGCCTTGATGAGTACTACCCAAATCATTGAAAATAAGGTTGCTTTGACCTACATTTTACGCTTCAGTGACTTTGGTTAAGTTTTGCGTTTAAGTTCATTTCTCAACAACTACACATTATAGGACAATGATATTTCATCAAAGTAATTGTCTTGATGAGTACTACCCAAATCATTGACAATAAGATTGCTTTGACCTACATTTTATGCTTCAGTGACTTTGGTTAAGTTTTGCGTTTAAGTCAATTTGTCAACAACTTCACATTATAGGACAATGATATTTCAACAAAGTAATTGCCTTGATGAGTACTACCCAAATCATTAACAATAAGGTGGCTTTGACCTACATTTTATGCTTCGGTGAATTTGGTTAAAGTTTGCCTTTAAGTCTATTTCTCAACAACTACACATTATAGGACAATGCTGTTTCATCAAATTAATTGCCTTGATGAGTACTGCCCAAATTAATGACCTACATTTTAATATGGGTTATCCTTTGCGATAAATCTTTTGACGGGGCATCCGTGTCTTACAGACACATTCTCTAGTTTTCTGTGAAAAATAGTTCAGTGGAAGGGATTGTCATTGATTTCATTATAAAAATAAAGAAACATGGTTGGATTGAGTTTTTCCTGAAATTGATTCTTGACAATATCCTTTTCTACTCCTATTGACATTATACCCACTTCCGTTTTTCTGATAAACATCATAGATTTTAAAAGCCTGAAAATAAATTTGCCGTTCTTTAAAAGAAAATGTCATGTTTTATGTAATCTAAATAATTCAGAGTGGTTTACTGTAGTTACCTATTAAATATTTGATCTGAATTAAACAATGGATTTTTTTTCTCTTTGCACTATCCATAAAATTCAATATATTTACAAATTCTCTGTAGTAATTTCATAGAAAGTTCAACAAATGATCTAACTTAAATATGAATAGGAAAGTTTTATGAGAGCTGTATATTTATATTACTGATTCAAAGGTTACTTGTACCTGAATGATATTTGAAAAAAAATATAATTTGATATGTAAATACCTGTTATTCTCATTGACAAAACATCAAACATTTTTGCAATACACAATCAATACCATTTCCTGTAAGCTTATTATTTTATTGAAATTATTTCTGTATTCTTATTTTAGTTACATGGAGGGCTGAAATAAAAATGAAATCATTGCAATAACTCCTGTTACTTTCATTTAACAATGATCTTGCTACATTTCACATTGTTTTATTTACTTAAGGAAAAATACACTGCTTTAGTTCATGTATTCCAAATGACTAAATACCGAAATTACTGTGAATTTTAAATTCTGCATATGCGCATTTTGACAACTTATGTCTCATCAATGCAGATAAAATTTAAACGTTTGGAAGATCATAAACTAAGAATTGAAAAAAAAATTTAAAAAATTTATCTAGTGTTCATTAAAGTTTTGTCTTCCCCTCTCAAAGGGAACATTTTTTTTTTCTTTTCTGTCTGACTTTTACTATCTATCTAAGACAAAAGTCTGCTGACAACTCTTCTCCTATTTCACAAAATTGATTACCACAATGCCTAGTTGTGGAAATATATTCAGTTGAAGCTATTGTGTCCATGGTTTTTTGTTCGTAAGTTATTCACCATATCTTTCCGCATTTTCATCATCTCCTCAGAAACTACTGCAGCAAATTCAACCTAAATTACAGGAACGAGGAATTAAGTAAATAAGGTCTTCATTTCGTTCTAACCCAATAATTCTTATATGATTTGCATAATAGGAAATATGCTGATATGATTGGTTGAATTTACTCTGAAGTCGTTTATTTTTCGATAGACGACGTTGACCGAACTACATTTAAGTTCACCTTATAAATTCATACGCCGAGTGAATAAAATAGAACAAAAATGTGCAATTGGCATTATAAAAGTAATAATTTAATTACTTATCATCAAATTAATAGAATTATAAGGATTAAACACCGTTTGAAAGGAATTTATGGGAGTATAAATGGGACCAAGTCACTCACAAACATATCATAAAAGTCCTTCGGACTTTTATTTGTTTGTGAGTGAATTGGTCCCGTTTATACTCCAATAAATTCCTTTAAAACAGTGT
>MJUU01056188.1:163358-251016 GCA_002080025.1 Modiolus philippinarum
GAGAAAATTGAATTAGACTCCCTTATAGACAGGGGAATAATTGATGAACCTTGATTAGATCCAATGGGATCCGGTAAATAAGGTGTATTTGTATTATTTACTTGGTCACAAGTTGGTGACAGCAGTTCAAGTAGAAGGGTTACAGTCAGATACACTGACCATTTAGATAGAGCCAAATCTATCAAGGAAGTCACAAAAATAAATTCTTCCAATTAGCAAAATGATAGTTGGATCCCCTTCCAGTGACTGCAATGACAGATTCTTTATTTTCGAGTTCAGAACAAGGTCTAAGACTGGATTTCAAAACATTCTCGTGCATTAAAGGATCTCTGTTTTCTGGTATTTCAGACAGACTCGCCATATTCCTTTTTCATAATTCCCTTTACGGTTGTTTAATCCGCGAAAGTCACAATAAACGATGGGTTAACGCACGAAAACCCGTCAAAAGATTTCAAAAGTGTCAGCGAAATCAACTTTCGTTTTGTTGTTGACAAAACCATTCGGAATGTAAACCGGAAGTAGCGATTTGTTCAAAGAAAACGAAAAATCAAGAGAGCTTCGAATGAAATTTGAGTTGTCTCTCTTTGATCAATCCAAGTGAAAAAGCGGGAAAATTTGAACGCGGATTTTGTTACCGTTGTATTTATTTTTTGGGGACAATAAATACAGGCCAGCGGCCAGGTTTTTGCCCATGCGGCGGTATCTGAGAACCAGATAATTAATTTTACATGGCCTAACTATCACACGCCCACTTGTCTAACATATATGTAAATGTATGAGAACCATGGGCCATCAAATGCCGAGCTCTCGCGACCAATAGAGATGACGCAATGTTTTCCGATAAACTTTGCAGGGGAAAAATCCGCTTTTGTCAGTTTCAAAGATTGATATATTCTACATTTAGTGTGATAATGGGATACACGCATGAAATGGGACCGACTGTTTGTTCTAGGCATTAAGCTCGAAGCATAAGTGTGACAAATTAGCTGTATGGTTCTGGAGTGCAATTTGAATTGATTTATAACCTAGTTGTGATATTGTGGAGCATTTTATAGTACGCTTCAAATAAATCAAAAGTTTATCGCTGTTGGGAGGTATTGGTCAGCATTTCTTTACTAAATTGGCAAAGAATCTCGTCCCACTGGTATTTCGACTTCAAACACACAAGAGATCGAATCCATGGAATTTTGCGTGTAATTTACTGTGATTTTCTGGTTTTAAATTTCTCTGATAGTTTTCACTGATTTTTTTCTTCAAAAACTATGAATTCAGGGAACTTGAAGGGATCTATGCGCGACACGTAACCAGTGCGAAAAACAGTGAGTGACGAAGTGTGTCAATAAGAATTTCCGTGAATCTTGAAAAAACGTTCAAAAGTGGTCCCTAATCCAGACCCCTAATTTAGAGTTACTGCTGCAATTAGACATGGACTTTTCTGCATTTTTTTTTCTCGTTTTTTTTTCATTTCGACCTAATTAAAGTCGTCACAAAGTGCATGTTTTTTTTTTTTTTAATAAATCAAAAATCGGATGTATGAGAGTAGTTTCAGCTCACTGGGGCAGCTTACAGACTAATTGTGTCATTAAGTAATACGACAGACTGTTGTCTTCGCGTTGTACCTGAATCGTTGTCTTATGCGTTGCATTATTTGCAATGTTAATACGCGATTTTACGAAGATCTGGAACATTTAAATCTTGGGAAAACATATAAAAGGACACAACATTTCGTAATGCTGCTTTATTCATTCATAAATGAATATATTTTAGAGAGAAAATTAGGAAATTCCACAAATGACACTTATTTTTTGTTCGACCATTCAAATTGTTCACAGTTTTATTCTTAAACACAAGTTTTCTGCACTTTACTAATGTAACATACCGATTCCCCAATAATTTTTACATTCCGTGTGGGTATTTTCAAAATTTCTTATGGATTACAATAAAATCTTAAAACACCAAAAATAAAACCTATAGGCAGAATCACATATTTCTGTTGTCTATGCGTTGCAAAGACCGTTGTCACCGTTGTCAGGGCGTTATCATAGACCAGTGTGGTATGTTTTCAGGTTATTGTTACAAACTAAGCAGATTATTGTAATTGTTTACTGGAGAACGCATTAAGCTTTGAAAAATTTTGTTTACACAGTTTTCATTACTATGTATTTCAGATACAGCTTAATCATAGGTATAGTGTGAAAAATTGTATACAAAGCACATTTACTCATTAACCCTCTCCTTCATGAAGGAGAGGGTTGATCAATGCTGAATGGTGAATGAAAAGGGCAATTTCAAATACATAAAATGTGAGCAAATGCTGAGTGAGGTTTGGTGGTTTATTTATGCAAAATGTCAAAGAAACAAAATTATGGTCATTATCACACTGAATGGATGATCAATAATATCTAAATGGTTGACAGTTTTAAATAAAATGAAATTTCCTCACTTATGTTGTTACATGCAAATTATATGCTATTATTTGATGAAATATTTCCTAGCTCTAGAGAGTGGTGTCCCCTTAATAAATTAACTATAGACAGATTACACATATTTAAAAAACAGAATACAGGGATTTAATCATGTAAATATATCATGATTTTTGTTTTATTTCTTGTAGAAGTTTATTCCAGGCATTGAATTAGCCAAAAAAAAAATTGCATGATAAAGCTTTTCTTATACAGACAAAATTCACCTGTCAATAAAAAAAGGAGAATATCTGAGGACTTTTGAATAAGCCATGATTCACAGGAAATGCATTAAATTATTTTTTAAATTAACTATAAACTGTTACAAGTATCAACTTTTTCTTGCTACACACAAATGTGGAAAGGATAGATACTATTTATTTATGATTAAACACTGTTAAACACTGTTTAATAATGAATTTAAATCTTATAAAGAGCAATGTCTCAAAAAACAAATCAAGTTCAATTGATCAAAGAAAAAAATCTGATAAAATGCATAATTTATATGAATTTGTTTTTTTTTAACACTAGATAAGGTGTTTAAGTATCAGCAAATCATGAGTGTCTGCTTAGGAAAATTATTTAAACATCAAGTACAAAACACACAAAGCTATAACAGTGCATTACTGTGGAAGTACTTATATTCTTGGACATCAATTTTTGTGGTTTTTATAAATGTCACTATTTCGTTGGTACTTAAATTCATGGTTTGGAATTCTATGCATTAGAATTAAAAGGGAAAATGCATTTCGTTGGGAACTTAATTTCGTGGTGCTAGCTAACCACGAAATAAACGAAAATTGGATTCCCACGAACAATAGTATTTTCACAGTATTTGAATATCTGAGGTTGTCAAACATGGTTCATCTACTGTTTTCACATGCATTCTGGTTTTGTGTATATTATGTTATATATATTTATACTATAACTAATCAGAGATTCTGATTATAGAAAAATGTTCAACGAATGATCGAACAACGTAGTAATTCACGAATGTGTGCAGCGCATGAGTGAATTACAGTGTTTTTCAGTCATGAGTTGAATATTTTCGATAATCAGAATCTAGGATTAGTTATTGTTTTTATTATATAGATCTGTCAAATTTGACATGGAATGAAATGAATTATTTGCCAGTTATTAAATTTATTGTCAAATTCATGATGGCCAGTGCCAATCATTAACTGACCATTAATCTGTATTCCATTACTTTAATCCTCAAGTAGAATAAATGTCATTTTAATAGTAAATTACGATTTAATCTTGTTAATTTCTTTAGTCATATTAAATACTAGAATATAGAACCTTTGAAAAGGGAGAGGTTGCTTGAGATTTTTACCGTGTTCACATAACTATGTGTGTTAATACAATCCAGATTGATCATGCAATGAATATGCATTACAGGTCAATGCTACACTTAAGTCACTATTTCTTGGCATCAATTAACAATTTTTGACTGTAATGACAGAAGGAATAAAAAAAAAATCCCTGTAAAGTATTTGTCCTACCTTGATTTCATTTAGGTAAATCTGACTGGAGAAAGGTAAATGAATAATCTACACCAATGTTAATTTATGCCCTTGATATTAGGGAATTTTTGAAAGTGAACCTCTGCTTTATCCACAAGCTTCTGAAAATAATTCCAATGATTGGTTTTTACTTGTGATATCTTAACACAACTCTATTTTATTATCAATTATTTAAAATCTGGCCTGCAGCTTGAAAATGATGAGTTGTAATGTGTTAGCAAATTCCGGGTATCTTGTGCAACCACTTCCTGTTTACCGATACTTCAATTTTAAATTAAAAAAATTTCATGGTTTTATATCATTGGAAATGATTTGGAATTTGGTCTACAGCATGAAAATGACTAGCTGTATTGTGTAGGTAATTTTCAGGTTTTTTGGCATAACTGTTTACTAATACTTTTGTATAAACCAAATTTTGTCAAAGATTTCTGTTTGTAGCACAGCTACGTTCTGTTAGCTGAAGCTTTGATTTGAAACTAAAGATTACATTTTTGTATGGTTTTTACATAGCTTTCATTTCTTAGATAAAATGCCAAAATTGTAACTTATAGGTATGATTTTTTGGTAAAACTTCAAGAAATCACTGTTTCCATCAAATAACTGTATCAAAATTTAAGTGTAAGTGTGTCAAACAGAATTTGAATCCAAACTTATTTCAATTCACTTTTCGAGTTTCAGGATCAAAATTGAAGACCCTTCTGACAATGTTAGTTTGGAGTTGTCAAGTTTATGTAAATGTCATTGTTGCATTATATCAAGTCACTGACAACTACACATAGAAACAGATATGTGTGTGTGTTTTTAGCTCACCTGACCCAAAGGGTCAGTGTGTTTGGGTCAGTGTGAGATATTGCCATCACTTGGGGTCCATCGTCCGCCCATTAAACTTTTCACATTTTCATCTTCTCCTCTGAAACTACTGAAGCAAATTCAACCAAACTTTACAGGAATGATGTATGGAAGGTCCTTTACAAAGATTGCTCATTTCGTTCCGATCCAACGAAAAACATGGCCACCAGTGCGGAACTTAGGTTTAACATTGGACCCTATGGGAAAATTCACATTTCTTCTTCTCCTCTGAAACCGCTGAAGCAAATTCAACCAAACTCTACAGGAATGATGAACTAAAGGTCCTTAATAAAGATTACTCATTTTGTTCCAATCCCATAAAAAACATGGCCGGCAGCATGGAAGATAGTTTAACATTGGCCCTTTGAGAAATTCACATTTTCATCTTCTCCTCTGAAACCACTGAAGCAAATTCAACTAAACTTTACAGGAATGATGTTTGGAAGGTCTTTAACAAAGATTGCTCATTTCGTTCCGATCCGATAAAAAACATGGCCGCCAGTGCAGAACTTAGGTGTAACATTGGACCCTATGGGAAAATTCACATTTCTTCTTCTCCTCTGAAACCGCTGAAGCAAATTCAACCAAACTTGACAGGTATGATGTATGGAAGGTCCTTAACAAAGATTGCTCATTTCGTTCCAATCCGATAAAAAACATGGCCACCAGCACGGAAGATGGTTTAACATTGGTCCTATGGGAAATTCACATTTTCATCTTCTCCTCTGTAACCACTGAAGCAAATTCAACCAAACTATATAGGAATGATGTATGGAAGGTCCTTTACAAAGATTGCTCATTTCGTTCCGATCCAATAAAAAACATGGCCGCCACTGCAGAACTTGGGTTTAACATTGGACCCCATGGGAAAATTCACATTTTCTTCTTCTGCTCTGAAACCGCCAAAGCAAATTCAACCGAACTTTACAGGAATGATGAACTGAAGGTCCTTAACAAAGATTGCTCATTTTGTTCCGATCCAATAAAAAACATGGCCGCCAGCACAGAACATAGTTTATTTTGGCCCTAATTCACATAAGAAACATGGCCACCATGCAGATCATCGAAAACCCTGCTTCAGCATTTTGTCAGGTGAGCGATACAGGCTCAGTGTCTGAGCCTCTAGTTTAGAAGTTCAGTACATTTTTTAGGTACATAAAAGTTTATTAGGAAATAAGATTTGTTTTAGTTTGTTTTTCAAAGTATATTCAGTAAAACAAGGCTTTTCAGAGGATTAATTTCATACCTTTGTTTTACAGATTACTGGGGAGGCTGGGCATGCTTCACAGTTTCTATCATCATGATTGGTGTATTGACAGCATTTATTGGAGATCTAGCTTCAGGATTTGGCTGTACCATTGGACTGAAAGATTCTGTCACTGCCATATCTTTTGTTGCTCTTGGTACTAGTGTTCCAGGTTAGTAAAGATAATTCTGATTTTGCTTAATTATGTCCCATTTTTATGTGACCGCAAAAATTTTGCGGTTGTATTATGGTATGGCGTCTGCGTCTGTGGACAGCATAACTTTGGTTCTAGTGGACGGATTGTTATCAAATGTAAGTATGATGTTTGTTGGCACATGCTTAGCCCAGGTTTTAATTTTGTGTTCCTTGCCCCGCCCGTTTTAGAAAAAGGGGCCAAAAAGGGGTTAAATTAGGTATTTTCGTGTCTGTGGACAGCATTACTTTGGTTCTAGTAGACGGATTGTTTTCAAATTTTAGTATGATGTTTCTTGGCACATTATTGGGAATCCTTCTTTTCCTCTAGTTTGTGGCCCCATCCATTTCAGAATTAGGGCCCAAAAAGGGTTAAATTGGGTGTTTTCATATATCTGACTGTAGAATGTTTAGTATTTATCAGATTTTGATGGCATTTTTTTCAGTGTACTCCTTAGAAAATTTCCAATGTGCCAACGGATTTCATGTGGCATATACCGTTCACAAGATAAATTGGGCCCAAAAGGGGTGAATTTCAGAAATTTTAATTTTTTAGCTCACCTGGCCAAAGGCCATGTGACCTTTTCTCATCACTCGGCGTCTGTCGTCCGTCGTCATCCGTAAACTTTTCACATTTTTGCTATCTCCTCTGAAACCACTGGACCAATTTGAACCAAACTTTACAGGAATAATGTATGGAAGGTCCTTTACTAAGTTTGCCGAAATTTTTCCGATCCACCAAAAAACATGGCCGCCAGCGCTAAACTTAGATTTAACATTGGACCCTATGGGAAAAAGCATATTTGCTATCTCCTCTGAAGTTACTGAAGCAAATGGAACCAAACTTTACAGGAATGATGTATGGAAGGTCCTTTACTTAGTTTGCCGAATTTTTTTCGATCCGTGAAAAAACATGGCTGCCAGCGCTGAACTTAGATTTAACATTGGACCCTATGGGAAAAAGCATATATTTGCTATACTGAAGTAAATTGAACCAAACTTTACAGGAATGATGTATGGAAGGTCCTTTACTTAGTTTGCCGAAATGTTTTCAATCCATGAAAAAACATGGCCGCCAGCGCAGAACATAGTTTAACATGGGACCCTATGTGAAAAGCAAATATTTGCTATCTCCTCTGAAGTAACTAAAGCAAATGGAACCAAACTTTACAGGAATGATATATGGAAGGTGCTTTACTTAGTTTGTCGAAATTTTTTCGATCCGTGAAAAAACATGGCCGCCAGGGCAGAACATAGTTTAACATGGGACCCCATGGAAAAAGCAAATATTTGCTATCTCCTCTGAAGTTACTGAAGCAAATTGAACCAAACTTTACAGGAATGATGTATGGAAGGTCCTTTACATAGTTTGCCGAAATTTTTTCGATCTGGAAAAAACATGGCTGCCAGCGCAAACCATAGTTTAACATTGGACCCTAGGGGAAAAGTATATATTTGCTATCTCCTCTGAAGCTACTGAAGCAAATTGAACCAAACTTTACAGGAATGATGTATGCAAGGTCCTTTACTTATTTTGCCGAAATTTTTTCGATCCGTGAAAAAACATGGCTGCCAGCGTAGAACATAGTTTAACATGGGACCCTATGGGAAAAGCAAATATTTGCTATCTCCTCTGAAGTAACTAAAGCAAATGGAACCAAACTTTACAGGAATGATATATGGAAGGTGCTTTACTTAGTTTGCCGAAATTTTTTTGATCCGTGAAAAAACATGGCCGCCAGGGCAGAACATTGTTTAACATGGGACCCCATGGAAAAAGCAAATATTTGCTATATCCTCTGAAGTTACTGAAGCAAATGGAACCAAACTTTACAGGAATGATGTATGGAAGGTCATTTACATAGTTTGCCGAAATTTGTTCGATCCATGAAAAAACATGGCTGCCAGCGCAGAACATAGTTTAACATGGGACCCTACGGGAAAAGCATATATTTGCTATCTCCTCTGAAGCTACAGAAGCAAATTGAAGCAAACTGTACAGGAATGATGTATGCAAGGTTCTTCACTTATTTTGTCGAAATTTTTTCGATCCGTGAAAAAACATGGCCGCCAGCGTAGAACATAGTTTAACATGGGGCCCTATGGGAAAAGCAAATATTTGCTATCTCATTTGAAGCTACTGAAGCAAATTGAACCAAACTTTACAGGAATGATGTATGGAAGGTCCTTTACATAGTTTGTCGAAATTTTATTGATTCGTGAAAAAACATGGCCGCCAGCGCAGAACATAGTTTTAACATGGGACCCTATGGGAAAAGCAAATATTTGCTATCTCCTCTGAAGTTACTGAAGCAAATGGAACCAGACTTTACAGGAATGATGTATGGAAGGTCCTTTAATTAGTTTGTCGAAATTTTTTTGATCCGTGAAAAAACATGGCCGCCAGCGCAGAACATATTTTAACATGGGACCCTACGGGAAAAGCAAATTTTTGCTATCTCCTCTGAAGTTACTGAAGCAAATGGAACCAAACTTTACAGGAATGGTGTATGGAAGGCCCTTTACTCAGTTTGCCGAAATTTTTTTGATCCGTGAAAAAACATGGCTGCCAGCACAGAACATAGTTTAACATGGGACCCTATGGGAAAAGCATATATTGACTATCCCCTCTGAAGCTACTGAAGCAAATTGAACCAAACTTTACAGGAATGATGTATGGAAGGTCCTTTTCTTAGGTTGCCAAAATGTTTTCGATCCGTGAAAAAACATGGAAGAGTTTAACATGTGACCCTATTGGAAAAGCATATATTTGCTTTCTCCTCTGAAGCAATTGAAGCAAATTGAACCAAACTTTACAGGAATGATGTATGGAAGGTCTTTTATGTAGATTGCCAAAATTTTTCCGATTCCCTTAAAAACATGGCTGCCAGCGCAGAACATAGTCTAACATTGGCCCCAATGGGAAAAGCATCTATTTGCTATCTCCTTTGATGCTACTGAAGTAAATTCAGCCAATTTTTACAGTAAGGATGTATGGAAGGTACTTGGATCTGACAAAAAAGATGGCCTCCAGTGCAGAACATAGTTTAACATTGGAGCCAGGAATGAGATAACCATCCTTATAGTCATCATCTGTGAAATGTATAGAAGGTCCTTTGCAAAAATTATTCATTTTAATAGGATCAGACAAAAAACATGGGTGCTAATGAAGAACATAGCTAAACCTTTGACCCCATTGGTAAGAAAACATCTTTGGCATAGAAGCATTTTGCCAGGTGAGCGATACAGGTTCGGGCTCTGAGCCTCTAGTTTTATTTTTAGTCCGATTTTGATGCAGCTTTTTGCAATGGATTCCTTATGACAAATTAACATAGCCTTGCACCATCAGATTTTGTATAACTTGTATCCTTTCCAAGCTATGAGGGGCCCAAACTGGACCAAAATTGCAAACATGCGGATTATTAAAATTTTTATTTTTCATCTGATTTCAAAGGGATTTTTTTCTTTAGATTCCTGTCATTGTAGGCTTTCAGTAACATGTCAACAGATTTGGCACAGCTCTTACTATTTGAGCTATAAGGGGTCAAAGGGGCCGAAATTGCAATTTTTAGAAATATGTGAAATCTTTATTTTACATGAAATTTTGATGGGATTTTCTCATTGCAAACTTTCAGTAGTTTGCCAACATATTTGGAGTAGCTCTTATCATTTCCGAGCTATAAGGGTTAAAAGGGTGAAAATTGCAAATTTAGAAATATGTGAAATCTTTATTTTTCACCAGATTTTGATGGGATTTTTAGCTCACCTCACAAAGTGAGGGGGGCTTATGTGATACCCCTAGCATCAACGTCTGTATGGGCGTCCGGTTAGGAAGAATGGTTAAGGTCCGTTCCTGCTTACTGACATGCCCCACATCAACCATATTGATATTGGTATGCCTGATGCATTTTGGGATGACGACTGGAATGCATGCTTCGGATGCTGTCTCTGACCTACACTTTACGCATGAGCGACTTGGTTAGGTACATTCCTGCTTACTGACATTGCATGCTTTGGATGCAGTCTATAAACTACAATTTATGTATGACTGAATCTGTTAAAAAGAATGATTATAGTCCATTCCTGTTTACTGACATGTGCAACATGTGACAATGCTGCACAACGAGGTGAGCTTAGCAGGCTGTGGCTGCTTTCTATGTTTTTCTTTGGATTATTCTGATTGTAAGCTTTCAGTAGTATGGCAATAGATTTTGCGTTGCTCTTACGGTTTCCAAGCTATAAGGGGTCAAAGAGGCCAAATTGCAATATTTCAAAATATGTGAAATCTTTATTTTTCATTGAATTTCAATCCGAGATTTTTCTTTGGATTTCTCTTGATGTAAGCTTTTAGTTGGTAGTCAACAGATTTTGCTTAGGTCTTACGATATCCTATAAATAATGGATTAAAAGGGCTAATTTTTTATTTTCACTAGTTTTTGTCCAGTTAATTAATGCGTCAATGTCCTTATTGTGTCAAGCAAATTACTGTGTCCACATTCATTTTAGTTTACACTTGATCAAATTTCAGTGGTCGACATGCTGCAGTCGTATCATGCTGCGCTCAGCGTAGCCCTTTATTAGTCCCCTACTGGCTTCGCCGAAGGGGACTTTAGGTTTGCACTCCGTCAGTCCATCCGTCAGTCCGTCAGTCCGTCACACTCAGTTTTCCGGACTTTTTTCCCATACTATGAGAGATATTTATCTAATATTTGGTATGTAAGTCAACCACCATGAGTTACAGATCAAGTTTCAGTTTGGTTCCAGTCCATTGATTTTGGACGGAGTTATGGGCCTTTGACTTAGAAAATTTTGGTAAAATATAGGTTTTCCGCACTTTTTTCTATACCCTTCCAGATATATAGCTAATATTTGCTATGTGAGTCTACCACTATGAGTTACAGATCAAGTTTGAGTTTGGTTCCGGTCCATTGATTTTGGACGGAGTTATTGGCCTTTGACTTAAAAGATTTTGTTAAATATAGGTTTTCCGGACTTTATTTCTATACCCATCCAGATATATAGCTAATATTTGCTATGTGAGTCTACCACTATGAGTTACAGATCATGTTCGAGTTTGGTTCCGGTCCATTGATTTTGGACGGAGTTATTGGCCTTTGACTTAGAAAATTTTGGTAAAATATAGGTTTTCCGGACTTTTTTTCTATACCCTTCCAGATATATAGCTAATATTTGCTCTGTGAGTCTACCACTATGAGTTACAGATCAAGTTCGAGTTTGGTTCTGGTCCATTGATTTTGGACGGAGTTATGGGCCTTTGGCTTAGAAAATTTGGGTAAAATATAGGTTTTCCAGACTTTTTTTCTAAACCGTTCCAGATATGATACTAATATTTGCTATGTGAATCTACCACTATGAGTTACAGATCAAGTTTGAGTTTGGTTCTGGTCCATTGATTTTGGACGGAGTTATGGGCCTTTGACTTAGAAAATTTGGGTAAAATATAGGTTTTCCGGACTTTTTTCTAAACCGTTCCAGATATGAAGCTAATATTTGCTGTGTGAGTCTGCCACTATGAGTTACAGATCAAGTTCGAGTTTAATTCCGGTCCATTGATTTTGGACAGAGTTATGGGCCTTTGATAATTTTGGTAAAATATAGGTTTTCCAGACTTTTTTTCAAACCGTTTGAGATAATAAGCTGATATTTGCATTCTTAATCAACCACTATGGGTTACAGATCAAACTTGAGTATGGATTTGGTCCATTGATTTTTGACGGAGTTATGGGCCTTGGGCTAGGAAACCTTTTCTTATTGAACTATTTTTGCTGGTGTAACAAAGAATTAATCCACCGTTAGGGGACTTCTGTATTGCCTTGCAATATGATCCACACTTGTTAATACACTGCCACTCCAAGATGCAGTTATTATCATATTTTACGATAGGATATGTAAATGAACATGAGACCATAACACATATGCTAACTCCAACTGCAATAATTTTAATGAGCTGTATGGCCATTTCGGAAATTATCTTTGCTTACCAAGGGTTATTATCTTCTTCTCTTCAGATAAGAGGAGGAGATTGTTAACTTAAGCTAGCGAAGATTGGTTATCATGTGTTACCTTCAGTCAAGCATTAGATCATCCATTTGTCTGTACCCAAGGTTTCTTATCAGTACTGTTACTGTTTAGTAGAAACAACTTGAATGAAGCGCCTTAGTGCTTCATGTGCAAAATGTGCTATGGTCCACACTTTTACATGATTATAAAACTACAAAATATTGCATTCAATACTTATGATTACATTCCAAAAATAGAATGCAAGTGTTCATACAAGATTACTAGATGAAAATCGTGGATGGTGCACCATTTCTTTGTCTAAATCACTCTGCCATCTTTGTTTACTTTAGTTATTGTTAAGGAGTCGTGTGTAGTTTTACTGAATGACAGTGAGGTAAATGATCGGAAGTACTCGTAACCAATCAAATACAGTGATTTCCATATGAAGCGGAATGAATGTAATTATTAAAATATCCAATGAAACCTCAGATAGATTTTATTGTTTTATTGTGCAATCAAACAATGTTTTTAGAACATAAAAACAGTAAAATTAACAAAATCAAATAATTATTTGCTGGATGGATATTGAAATAGAAAAAATACCGAAGTTGCATAAAAAAACAGTTAATTTTGTTATGCTGTACATGTGTTTCAAGGGGTAACCTCTCATCAGCAGCATTAAAATCAAATAATATGGAAAGCCATAATCCAAAAGTAGTCAAAAAGAAGTACTCATTTCCAAAAATATTGAAATAGGAAGCCAAATCCAGTACCAAGGACATCTACTGAGTGCCATACACAGAATGAAGCCTAAGTATTTTAAGGTGGTTTGAATTTTGATAAAAACGGTAAATTTCTATAATACACAAGGTAAAATTTTCATGTCAGACAAGTCTGACTATTGGGCTGGTGAATACCCTCTGGGACCTCTGGTCCACCAGCAGTGGCATCGGCCCAATGGTTAAAAATACAAAAAATACCAAAGTTGCATAAAAAACAGTTAATTTTGTTATGCTGTACAGGTGTTTCAAGGAGTAACGCCTATATAAATATATAATACTCTTTTTTTTAAACAGATACATTTGCCAGTAAAGTTGCCGCTATTAATGATCAGTATGCAGATTCATCTATTGGGAATGTAACTGGTAGTAATGCTGTCAATGTGTTCCTGGGCATCGGTATAGCATGGACTATAGCTGCTATATATCATGCTGCCAGAGGTGATGAATTTTTTGTTCCACCGGGAGACCTTGCCCTGTCAGTTACAGTATTCTGTATAGAAGCAGTTATTTTCATTATAATTATTGTCATAAGGAGACGATGTGGAGGAGAACTAGGAGGTCCTGTTGGACCTAAAATTGGAACAAGTATATTTTTGGTTTGTTTATGGTTAATATATATAATTATATCAGCACTGACAAGTTATTGTTATATCGAAATATAATTATCATCACCTCAGGAGATTCACAGCATTGTTTTGTCTAATTTTACATGTTTTTTTTTTCTTTTTACAAATTTTTTAATCATGGAAAGTAAGTTATACTAATGAATAGTAACAATGCATAGCCAGAGAAGCTCCAGCACATTTCCTTTTAAAAAATATGGTTGTCCACATTTTTAAATGACCAAATCATAACCTTATCATGCCTGCTACGCTTTCTGTGACTATTTTATTTCGTAATTATAAATTGTCAATACCTTTTGCTTGATTGTTAAATTAATTTCAGACTTGACTTGACCCTGCTATACTCCGTCTACCTTTTTGTCTTTAAAAATGTTTCCATTAGTTAAGATTATAAAGAATAGTGTTATGCATATAAACTTTTTGCAGTCGATATCAAGTATTCATCATACCAGTGTCAATCTTTTTTTTTGCTACTTTAAATAAGATGAAATATAGAAAATCATTATAGTTATAAAGATTATTCTACAAATTATTGACATATTTGGAAAAAATGTATCTAATATGAACTAAATTTTAAAGATAATTTGAATGGTAACATATTGTTATCATTGTAACTGACTCATCACAGAAAATCAAACTTGTAATGACACATTTCATGAAGTAAAGCCTTAATTTATTCAAAAGTAACATTTTTCAAGGAACATATCACATGATATGTGATTATGTGCAATAGAGTGCCATAAAAGTAACAAACGGAAAATGAGAAATATGTTTTTGTTTTTATTTTAATTAAGTTTACTATAATGAAGATACTAAAAGAAAATTGCAGTTACCTTGACTTTCTAGATTTCGATTTATGTAGTTAAGGTACCTCTTGTTCCTTTGGTCCTCAACTGCCTTTGGTTTTTTTAATAATAATAGAAAAAAATATATTACATAATATATATAAATACTCTTTTAAAACAAAAATACAAATACTACATGTTTTCAGCATTTGTTTGCTCTAAATGGCATCATGTACTCTATATGAATTTCATACTTTCATATAGTACCAATTTGTAGGTAAATTTAAAGCATTGTCGTGGGTCAACTTCATGTTATATTGATTTTGTTTCAAAATGCTGGTTGATAATTAATCATTTTAACTAGAACTCTGCTAAGAGCTTCAATATAGTAGAAACATGATTGTTAAGAATTTAGAACTTTGGGAAAGAACTATGTTATCTACCATCATGAATAAGATCCTAGATTCCCAGTTCATAATACAGTAGAACTTCGATGGCTCGAACTACAAAATCTCGAACACCATGGATGCCTCTAACCCTTTTTGTGGTCCCTTTGTTCAAGTTCAAACATAGTTTGACCTCAATTTCTCGAACACTCCTTTGGCTCGAACTGTTTTCATCAGTCCCTTGTGTGTTCGAGCCATCGAAGTTCGACTGTACATGTACATAATCTGATAGGGATGCATTTTATAAGTCTTAATTTTATAATTCTTAATTTTATTTGAATTTTAAAAAATGTTAAAAACGTTTTTTTTTATAAATTAACAGTTTATACTATTTACATGATTTATGCTGCATTCATATGTAAATCCATTGTTTTCACATTAGATAGGTATTGAACTAATACACATCAGTTGATGTTGTACTCAAACCTTATCTAAAACATTTTGAACACTCTTAATATGTATTGAATGCACACTTTCAATGCATATCCTTTGCACATTGTATGTTCACCTGAAAACAGCATTAAAAAATGAATAAGAGAGAAAAACAAAATAAATACTTGCTACAAAGAAAGACAGTAGAAAATTCAATCATTTGTTTTACCTTGTATTTTGTTACCATTATTTGACACCATTTGCCATTCCAATTATTCTAAATCATGTAACTTGTAAATAACATCAAACATTCTGAATATAGATATGCATTTTATTCATGAATCTCAGAAAAAAGCTCAAAATGTATAATTTTAAACGTTGAATCTCTTATTGTTAGAACTGTAATTAAAATGCATTACTTGTATATACACGTTTTGTACTATACTGTATAAACACAATCTATTTGTCATTAGGAGACATTGTATGTACAAAAATCACTGCCATAGATGTTACAGAATGTGGTCTGGCTTCAGTGAATTAGATTTAGAATTAAGATGTTGACGAAGTTAGCATTATTTATTTATTTAGGATATTAATGTTAATAACTTTTATTTCACTGAAACAAAAATGTTACAATTGAGTTTTAAAAGATTTGCGGATGTATTTATCATATTTGTTTCTATTTTTAGAGTTTTGTCTCATTTTAGTTTTTTATTTGAAATCCAACAATACTTATGTTTGAAAGAAATCAAAATTCAAATTTTGGTTCATTTCATATGTTTATGGTGATTGCCAAATCTCAGAAATCCATTTTTTATTTCATTTAAATTAACTTTTTATGCTTTTATTCCTGTTTTGTACATAAGAGTTTGTTGTTTCTTTATTGTCTCATATTTTTTGTCTTAAGTGTCTTTCAGATTTTTTTCTGGGCAATGGGGAGAAAAATGATGAGTTCTAATAATTATTATGAAGCTTTAAATGTTAAATTAGAGGCATAGTTTAAAATTTACTGACCAGTTAGAAAGAAATACTCTCAAAATTTCTTATTTGTATTTTCATTTTGGAAAGTCAAAGGATGATTTCATTCTGACCACATTCAAATTTTTCCTCATATTTTTGTACCTTTAAAAGGTGTTTTTAAAGAAAAATATATCTGATTATATTTCAATGTTAATTTCTGGACATTTCTTCACGTAAAAGCACAATAGTCCTTCGCACATTTCATCTACCTCCACTGCCAGTAAAAACAATATACATGTAATTAAAAAGTTTTATTTATTGATTTAATTTTATCTGAATCATCCAGTAAATTTTAATCTATGTTATTGACTATCATTGTAAAAGTTTTTTTTTACAAGTTTATATGTATAAATCAGTTGTTAAACTATATAATTGGCTGTTATAACCAAATATTAAATTTTGATACTATATTTATCTCATTATTATTACATTAAAAAATAATTGTAAGGTATTAGTTAGGGTTGGGATTTAGATATCTGTTTTGGTAAGCTTTTGAAAGTAAGAATATAAAGAAGCCTCTTTTCATTTTAAATAATCTTAAAATTATTATTTGATGCTAAACAAAAATTTAAATGGTATGGAGTTGGATAAAAAAAATTGAGCCTGAATCCTTGTTATGAACAAAATGCAGTTTTTTCATTGTTCCATTATAAAGATTATCTTAAGATAGTTTTAATCATATTTGTATATACAAAAACATGTGTTGACAAAATTTTTACGACTAGTGGTCATTTTAATTTTAAATGAGATTTTTAAAAACAGATAACTCACTTGATGAAAAAGTGAGTTGTCTTTGGCTCGGTCTTTATACAGTTCTTATCAATTAATGTGCAATCACTTATTTACTCTAAGATCTCAATCTCTTCTTTATTATTTTATATATATTTTAGTTTCTTGCATTATTTTAGTGTAATGTCTATTGGACCTTAAATAGTAGTTATGGCGGATTTCCTGGCTCAATAACGTATTATATTTGCAATTCTTCAATGAACATACCAATATTCCTCTAGTAACACCTATAACAACTCCTTCAAAACTCCTATCTTTTCTTTGTCAATCAACCAATCAAGATTCTATAGAATTCTTTTGTATACCAATTTGTCATTACTGGAGTATCAAGGTAAACCCCTTCAGGCAGTACAAATTGGTATACAATAGAATTTCTATAGAATCCTGATTGGTTGATTGGCAAATTAAAGACAGGAGTTTAGAAGGAGTTTTATAGGTGTTACGTTAGGAATATTGGTATGTTCATTGAAGAATTGCAAATATAATACGTTAAAGAGCCAGGAAACCGGCCATAAAACAACTGTTATGATTATGTCCCCTTGTTATTTTATTATTTAAGTCATCAGTGTTATTCATTACATGTATGGAGTCAGATGGGGGACCTATCTTGAATTTGCTTTATTATCATGTTTTACAGTGAATTTCTTTACATTCCCTTTGAAAACCCTTGGTACCAGTTGTATGAAAGTTGAGTATTTATATGTGTGAAAGAAAAAAATGTACATTTACATGCTTTGCTTTAGAATCTCAAGATAGGTCCTTATTATATAGCTATGCAGAGATTGTATCGGTCAATATGTTCAGTCTTATTTGATTCCTAGCTTTTATATTTTCATAAAAAGAAAAAAAAATCCTTTACATTTTTAATTACAAAAGCATTTGACAGACATACAGTAGATTGTCTTTAGAAGTGTATTTGAACTCATAAGTGAGTCCAATTAATAAAATTTTAATTCATTTTATATACCACGATTTCATATATAATTATTTTTCTCTTAGATATTTCTATTTAGTTGCTTTGTAAACCTCACAGTATTAGATATGACTGACATATTGACCAATACAATTATACATTAAGGGTATTGCAGTGTAAAAATATTATGGTTACAAGTTGTTATATTTTTATCTTGTCTGTGATTTACAACAGTTATTTATAACTTTAGTAATTTAATACATGACCAGTAGTTTGCAGTATATAACCCAGCTTTTAACTTTATACCATAGTTTTGTTGTATATTTTGGTTGTACAGAACATCCCGTGTTGTGCTGGTAGGTTTTCTTCATTTACATCATTAACATTATGACTGCTTGAATGTTAAATGTGAATATGGCACTCTTCAAGCTAAGAAAATGGCATTTTGTTTTTCAAACAGAAAAAAGTTAGAAAACTTTTGAAGTAGAGAATTTTCTGAAAATTTTTTTGGTCATAAAAAAAAAGACAATAATTATGGTTAAAAATGAGCAGGAATGAATTCTTTTTATCCGAGTCTGTACACTTACAGACATGAAATGGTTAATTTTTCACATTAAGATATACTGCAACACAAAGAATGAGTGTTTGTGCAGCAGAAATGTTCATGTTTATATCATATGACAATTATATAATGACTGAGAAGTGTTAACTACCTGTTGTGTGTTGATACCTACCAAGTTCCATTCCACCATGTCATTTAGGTTAAATCCATCAGAACTTTTAATTGTTGTTTTCAGTTTGTCATTAAAGGGTTGAAGTCATAAACTTCTGTTGTTTTTTTGCAAAATTTACAGTGCCATATACAGCATTTTCAATTCTTGTTTATATATATGCAGTTGAACTTCAATTGCTTGAACAGCAATGGCTCGAACACCATGGATGTCATGTACCCTTTTTATAGTCCGTTTGCGCAGGTTTGAACATTATTCCGACCGATAACTCAAACAGTTTTCATGTGTACACTTTGTCATTTACTTTTATGTAAATTCTAAAACCTAAGGTTTAACTCCCTCCATCGTAGTTTGTCCTTTAATAGCTATATTTGATAGTACTGATTATTCAGATTTCTTTGGTTTAATGCATTTTAAACATTTTTTGAAATTATGGATTTCCTATATTTGGGTTCTAGTGCTGCTGATGAGGAATTAATTTCCAAAATTGCCATACAGCTCATTAAATTATCAAGTTAGAGTTAACATATGTGTTATGGTCTCATTTTCATTTACTCCATATCCTTTCGTAAAATATTCTGCAGTTCCATAGATGTTCAAGCCATGGAAATTTGACTGCATTTATAAATGCGCATAAATGCATGGAAGGCAAGAAGATAGCAAAAAAACTTGTGAATCAACATATGTCCAACAAATTATCTGTGATACCATAGTAAATGAGGGAAATCACAAAAATACCAAGCAGGATTTTGAAGAGCCGAAATCCAAAGGACAAAAAGACAATGCAGATGTAAAAACACAGGAAAAATTGTCAACATTGAAAATTATAGAGAAAACAATAATTACAAAAGCAAGGAGAACAGCCACTCGTAATGTTATATCCTATAGAACTGGGAGTTTATGATGGAGAAGCACATGCTGCTTTAGAATTGATAGCCTAGTGTAATTGACAATTTCAAATCTAAGATGCACCCAATCTTTTCAAAAATTCTTGTCGTCAAATTGTACAATTTTATAAATTTTATTTGAAAGGCAGGAGTTTGCAGATATTTCATGTGGTGATTTGTAGCAAGGACTGAAACACAACCTAAGCAAACAGGATTGTGGGGTATTGTGGTGTTGATTTTTGTCCACTTCATAGCTGGTGATCAACAGCTACTTAATTGTGTTTGATAGACTGCTGTCGAATGGTGAATTAATAAAATGAATCTGTTGTAGAAATATGCAGTGCCATTTTGATCTATATGTAAATATGAAAAAAATTTACTTGACCATAAACATATCTTTGGTTGCAATGGCATGTCTGGAATCTTGCTTCTGAATAGAAACCCTAGTTTGAATGTGATCATATGTGATGTAGGACATCCTTTATCAATGGAGCATATTTGCAGATATGTTGACTGACTTGAGGGGAGTTAGTATAAAATGTTTACCTTTCTTCTTGAAGGTGGTCATTGAGTGAGACTGAGTTTGAGTTTTGTCTTGATTGATAATTTTTAAGTTCACCAGACCCAACTGGTAAGTGTAAACTACTGGAGCAAATTCAACCAAACTTTACAGGAAAGATGTATGGGAGGTCCTTTAGTAAGATTGCTCATTTCCTTCCGATCCGATAAAAAACATAGTCGCCAGCAAGGAACATAGTTTTAACATTGGACCCTAAGGAAAAATCACATTTTCATCTTCTCCTCTGGGACCACTGAAACAAATTCAACCAACCTTTACAGAAATGATGGATGGAAGGTTCTTAAAAAATTGCTCATTTCGTTCCGATCCGATAAAAAACATGGCTGCTACCGCGAAATATAGATTTAACATTGGACCCTATGGAAAAATTACATTTTTATCTTCTCCTCTGGAACCACTAAAGCAAATTCGACCAAACTTTTCAGGAATGTTGTTTTGGTGGTCCTACAATTTTTGTACGAGTTATTGTCCTATAGACTTCAAAACCTAATCAAATTACATTTGAAGACGGCATGAGATGTGCACTCGATACTTGGTATGTTGCTTTGCCCTTATGGTTTACTGCGCACATGGTAGTTTGATCCCAAATGTTTGGCGTTTGTAGCAGTTTTCTCGATCAATGCCGGTTAGGGGTCGGCATGCATTCGTTCCAATACTTCTTATTTGAAAAGCTTTCACCTTGCTTTAGAAGAAAGTCATTAAATACTAGGGTGAACATATTTGATAAGTGCTTTCTTTTGCAATACAATATTTAGTGTTGTTTCGATTTAAAAAAAAAAGAGGTAAATTTTGTTAAGGACAACTTAGATCAAGTTTCTTTCCAATGGGCATTGTAGTTTCAAAAGGTATGATTTTTTAAGCTCCCGCCTTAAAAGGTTGGGGTATATAGGATGATCTTGTCCGTTCATGCCTCCGTCCATCCGTATTTCCGTCTGTTTCTCTGTCTGTCACTTTGGTTACCGGATGATAACTTGGCTTCGCTTTTAAGGAAAGTATTGCCCTGGAATTACAGAAAATCTTTAAGTACTAGTAACTAAATAACGAAGTTACTTTTAATTTTTTTTGCATATGCGTATTTCGACAACTTATGTCTCTTCAGTGCAGATAAAATCTAAACGTTTGGAAGACCATAAACTCAAAGTTGCTTATAACTGATAGAGAACAAATAAATGTAAAGCCAAAATCAGCTAAGGACAGAGCTTTGCACGTGGGAGATACTCTTTAGTTTTCAAAAAAAAAAAAACAAACAAAAAGAAAAAAACGAAAATTTATATATTGCAAAGTTCCAAATACAATCGGCTTTCGGGTCAGCATAAGTACTGACTACTTAGCAGGTGAATGTCCTCGGGGACCAACAGTCCACCAGTAGAGGCATCGACCAAGTGGTAACAAATGACTAAATACCGAATAATTTTTATGGTTTCTGGAAGATACTGTAACTTGAGTGTGCATTGAAGTTAAGTTTTAATATTGTGTGAAATGTTACATATATCCATAAAATAAAAGTTTGGTTTTATTTATCGCAGCGATTTGATTTTCACATTACATAGATGTGGCCCTTCAATAATGTGAAAAAGGTTTAACATTAGACCTATGGGAAAAATCACATTTGAAACCACTAATTAAAAGCATATTCCACCGAACTTTACTTGAATGGTGTATGGAAAGTCCTTTACAAAGATTGCTCATATTATTCTGATCCTCCAAAAAAATGGCTGCCACCACGCAACACACTTTAGCATTAGACCCTATTGGAAAGTCACATTTTCATTTTCCTATGAAACCACTGAATCAAATTCAACCAACCTTTACAGCACTGATTTATGGAATGGAATGTCCTTTACAAAAATTGCTCATTTCGTTCTGACCGAAACAACAAAACCATGGCAGCCAAATGTTAAACTTAAGTATGGAACTTAAGTTTAACATTTGAACCTATGAGAAAATCTTCATTTTCATCATCTGCTCTGAAACTATTGAAGGAAATGTAACTGAACTGTATTGGAATGATGTATGTAAGGTTCTTCACAAAGATTGCTCATTTGGTCAGTTCAGACAAAAATCATGAAAGCCTTGAACACAGTTTAACATTGGACCACATCGGAAATTCATATTTTCATCTTATCCTCTGAAACAATTGATGCAAATTAAACCAAACTTTACGGGAATGGTGCTTGTGAGGTCCTATACAAAAATTGTTCATTTCATTCTGACCTTACAAAAACATGGCCACCAGTATTGAACATAGTTTAACATTGGACCCTAAAGGAAAATCATCATTTTCATTATCTGGTCTGAAACTTTCGAAACAAATTTAATTAAAATGTATTGGAATGATGTATAGAACAAATAAAGGGATATGGAGTAAATGTACATTGGACTAAATACATGGTAAGATTAAGCAAATGGAACAACGCTTTTATTGTTGTTCTTCACCTTGAAGTCATCATGAGGCCTTCAACAAAGAGCAAACACTCCTACATCATAGTCAGTTTAAGACGGCCCCTAGTACCGGTTTATTTGCTAAATGTTGAACAAGGCTACATCCATGTATCCTTTTTGTCATGGATGCGGGGTTGCAACAAGCATAACATATCGGGTAAAGTACTCTTACAAAGACTCATCCGTTGCCCGACAAAGGGACAAATAGACAAAACGTCATATAAACGATCAGAGGGCTCTCATCGAGATGATTTTAAGAAAACTTGGCAAGAAGTAAAATCGGGAGATAGAAGATCATTTTAAAAGATTACTCATTTCAATTGGCTCTTATAAAAACATGGGTGCCATTGGACAACAAAGCTCAACATTAGACTTCATTGAAAAACATCATTTTTGGTCGTCAGCATTTGCATGGCGTAGAAGTAGCGATACAGGCTCAGTCTCTGAACCTCTAGTAATTGTGCTTTTCATAAGATCGATTGTTCTACTATTGCTTACCAGGGCGCAAATCGGAGTTTGGAGTCGTAGAAATCAAATCGGTAAATGTCATTTGATGGCAATAATGAATGACTTTTCATTACCATTTGATACGAAGTATATAGTAAACTATACGAAAATTTTGACAAACATCAACTAATCAGATGTGCATTGAGAAATAGAAAGAATAATTTTACTTTGTTTAGCATGAATAAGAGCTAGATAAAAAAAAACAGAAAGTTTTGCAAGAGGCAAGGAAATAGCCACATGCAGGATCGAGATAAAATATCGCAAATCGTTATTGCTGTACCCTTTCCAATACTCAATTTTTAGCCTACATGACCAAAGGGTCAGTGTGAGCTATTGCCATTATTTTGCGTCTGTCGTCCGTTGTCTTGTCCGTCATCAATCTTCTCCTCTGAAACCACCATAGCAAATTCAACTAAAATTTACAGGAATGATCGATGGAAGGTCCTTCACAAAACATGTGCGCCAGCGTTGGAATTTAGTTTAAAATTAAACTGTATGGGTTTTGTTGTATATTTCGGTTGTACAGAACATCAAGTGTTGTGATGGTATGCTTTACTCATTTAAATCATAGACATTATGTCTGCTTGAATGTTAGATTTGAATATGGATCTCTTTAAGTTAAAAATATTGGCTAAAAATTTTCTGTTCCAAGAAAAATCATGGCCGCCAGGGTGGATCATAATTTAATACTGTAACCTATGGTAAAAATCATCATTTTTATCATCTGCTCTGAAATGAAAAATGCAAATAAGTACTTGTATTGGATTGGTGCATGATAGGTACTTTACAAATAGTGCTCGTTTCGTTCAAATTACACAAAACATAGCCACCAGAACAAAACACATTGGATCTCATCATCTGCTCTGAGACTATATATAACGAAGTAATTTAACTAAACTGTACAGGAGGTATGTAAGGAAGGTCCTTTTCAAAGATTGATCATTTCGTTCCAATTGGACAAAAAACATGGCCCCAGCGTAGAACACAGTTTAACATTGGACCTTATAGAAAAACCATATTTTGAAAATCTTATTTGAATTCACGGAAACAAATTCAAGCAAACTTTACAGGAATATGCATGCAAGGTCTTTAATAAAAACTGCTCATTTCTTTCGAAAAACGTGGCCGCCAGGGGAACATAATTTAAGGGGGTAGACCTGGGGTAGGAGGAGACAACTCTGTTTTTCACCTTTTTATTACTTACACAAACAAATAGAATCATTACAATAGGTATCATTAAAATTAAAAAATTGCAAAATTTTTTCCACACGGCAAAATAAATGTTAATTTTGTCATGAAAACAAATACCCAACATCCAGTAATTTATAATGAGTGCATTGTACTCTACATGTTTGCAATGCTGTCCAAAGATAATGAAAATATGTAAAAGTCAGATTTCTTCCAAGGGAGGTAATTTATAGCACAGTTTCAGCAATTTTATTGATTACCCACTTTATTCTAAATTAAGAAAAATGGGACGTTAGAATTTTCTAAAATTTTGATAAATCTTACAAATACTAGTTTTCTTTCTATTCTCAGTTTTTGGTGAAAATTAAACGACAGAATTTTTTACAAGAAGTGTTTAATAGTGATCAAAATAGAGTAAAAATTTCAGCCTATTTATAGAAGTAATGTATGGAAGGTCTTTTTCAATAATTGATTATGTCCAGGTAAAATGAAAACCATGGCCGCCCCGGGAGGACACGTTCTATCTTTGACCATATTAAAAAGACCTGATGTGAATTCTGATTTGTTTTAACTTTAAGGTTTTGCTTGGAAGTATTTTTTTTTTCAGGTGTGCGACACATACTCAGTCTCCTGACCCTCTAGTTCATAGAATAAAAGTGAAATCATGTGTAAACGCGGACAACTCACTCACAAACTTGATGAAGTCCGAAGTATTTTATGAGAAATTTGTGGGTGAAAGATCGCATTTGCACATCGATAAACTCCTCCAAAATTACTTTTATATTTCAAAATATAGCATAACTAACAAGGGATTTGTGAGCCAATGCTCACTAGCAATACCCTCGCTCTCAACTTCAAGCATCCAATAGCCTAACTCATATAGTTCCCCACAAGTCTTAAAATGCATCCAACAATATGGCAGGGCTATACAAAGCTTCTGACAAACTTTCAAGTTTGTATCTTTACTCATTGCAGAGGAAAGCTTGACAATAGCTGTGTAGGTCAGAAAGAATAATAGAAATTGATTGAGTCGTTAAACAGGAAGTAATATCCTGACAGGTTTGAAAATGCATCCCACAATATGACATGACTATTCAATGCTTCTGACTTAATTTCATGTTTGCATTATTTACCAGTGAAGAGAAAATCTTGACGAAAGTTGTGACAGACGGATGGACGGACGGGCGGACGGAATACTGAAAAAATGACTAAGTTGGTATACAGGAAGTAGTATCCCGACAGGTCTCAAAGTGCATCCCACAATATGGCATGACTATACAAAGCTTTTGACAAAATTTCAAGTTTGAATCATTTACCATTACAGAGAAAAGCTTGACGAAAAATTGACCGACTGATGGAATGTTGAAAAATTGACTAAGTCGGTAAACAGGAAGTAGTATCCCGACAGGTCTGAAAATGCATCTCACAATATGGCATGACTATACAAAGCTTTTGACGAAATTTAAAATATGTATCATTTACCATTACTGAGAAAAGCTTGACGAAAGTTATGACGGACGGACGGAATTTTGAAAAACTGACTAAGTCAATAAACAGGAAGTAGTATTCAAACAGGTCTGAAAATGCATCCCATAATATGGTATAACTATATAAGGCTTCTGACAAATTTTCAAGTTTGCATCATTATGACCATTATCCATCGCAGAGAAAAAAAAAGCTCGATGAAAGTTGTACGGAATGACGGACACAGGTAAAACAGTAAACCCCGTTCTCCTTCGGAGCGAGGGAATAAAAACAATTGTTATACCTTATAATATTTTCCATATATAAATGCATTAGGGAAAATATCGACAATTTGTCTGTTTTATTTCTTAAACCAAAAAACGATCTGTTGACCAGTCAACAGTTTTCAGTCTGTTGACCGACACCGATCTGTTGACCACCTGCCTTATTTTGATTGGTTAAAAAATATCACGCCCATATCACATGATCTCCTGTCGTCTGCATAACCAAAGTTGGAGCGTATTCATTGAACATGAAAAGGTATAACAAAACAGTTGTAGACTGGGTCCTCAAACAACAGCTGTTTTGTTTTCGTACCCAGTCAATAACTGTATATTGATTTGCTAATATCTCTTTGCTTGACGTTATCATATACAACACTATAAAACGTTGGAGCAAATCAACGGACAACTAGTCCTATAGGCCTTTTCGAAAAATTATTTGGTCCGCTCTTCGGTTTTGGCATTTAAATACAATGAAACAGTTCCGATTATCAATAACAGTGTTCGTATTTAGATTAGTAGGTCATTGTTTACTGCGACACGTAACCAATTTTGTTTGAAATAAAATAATTGTTGGCCAACCGTACGAGTGATAACCGGAAGCAAAGAGTGTTTGTACCTCAAATTAATGGGAGAGTTCCAATCCAGGATAAGATAACAACACTTTATGAAAAGGACTATAATATAAGCCTTAGTAGGTTCATGTCGACTATATTCAACGTTTTCATCGGACTTTTGCATTTTTCTTGACTGCCCAACCACGAAAAAATGCAAAAAGCCGATGAAACTATTGAATATAAACGACATTTGCCTTCGTAGGGTTATATAATAGGACTAATCGGCAACAAGTGTTTGTTAAGATATCACTACGATGTCCAATGAAATTTGAAGTTGCATTAATAGCTCAACAGGGATTATAATGATACAACATTTCTTGCCTTTATATTTGCATATTTCAGAATTTCTTAGAATGTCTGTTTGAGTAATTATAATGATACAACATTTCTTGCTTTGATATTTTCATATTTCGGAGTATTTTAGAATGAGTAAACTTTTAAGTCAGGAATTTATTAAGCCTTTGTGTGTCTTGTCCTTTTTCTAGTTAGTTTCCTTTATGTCTATAGGAGTCTAGGATGATGTTTATTTCGCTGGACTTGATTGCTCTTTGTTCAGGGGCCGACTCCGACCTGCCGTTGGGTGTGGGGTTTTCTCACCGTTCATTGAAGATCTTATGGTGGCTTTGAGTTGTTGTTACTCCCCTTTTGTTCGTTGTCTCTTTGACACATTCCCCCTTTCCCTTCTTTTTTCTATTTCTAATTTCTGAGATAAGAGAAAGGATCTTAATTTTGTTTTATACATTTCGAGAATATCTATGAACGATTTCAACTTTTCGCATTGTCTATTTGCCTTTATGATAACATTTTAAAAAAAGTTGTCAAGAAACCCATGATGGGCCCAATATCTGTTTCCTAGATGATAACAGATCTTTCCCTTTAAAAGCTTAAGATTGTTTCTCCCACTGGATTTGACTTTACTACCGGATTCGACATGTTCAACATGACAGGTGTCTTTATAAGAAACAGGAGGTGTTTATTCTACCGGCGCATCTAATCTCGCCCATGGATTTAAATTGGGTCCGTGTTGTGCATCTGTATGTGTGTCTTTTTCTTTTCTGTACCGTACTTGTGTGGCGTCTTTATGTCTGTGTTTCCAATGTTGCCATTGTCTTTGATACATCGGCAAACGAATACCGAAGCAAGAACGAGGAAAGGGGAATTCTAAAATCATAAATCTAAAATCACGGCAATTAACATCCAACACGAATTGAGACAGTATAACAAAGACAAAACAAATAAACAAAATGAACAAGAACGCCACACAACTAAAGCACTAGCAGTGTGAACCCCTATAAAAACTGAGGTATCATCGGCTGCTCCGGAAGGGTAAGCATGATCTGCTTCACGCATGGCACCCGTCACTTATCCAGCAAGAATATGGCGTTGAAACATCTGTTTAGTGGCTGATTGGTTAATGTCATTTTCTAACCCTTAGACAAAACCAATTCCAAATCCATGGTACGTATTACTGCTCTAACCCTCAAACAGTATCATGGTAAAGATTTGATTGGCTTCTTTGGATCTATTTAGTATTGGGACAATAACAGGTACAAATCGGTACTACAGACATGATCAAAGAAGACAAAACTAAAGAATGACAACATGATATACAAGACAATACAAAAAACTGACAGTGTGAACTTCCAATGAAAACCGGGAGTATCATCAGGTGTTCCGGAAGGGTAAGCATAATCTGCTCCACTCGTGGCACCCGTCACACTGACAGTGAAAAGTCCAGTTTTGTCACAGTCGGTGTTTGTCCGGTAACAAACTCTGGATCTACCAAAAAATATCTGTTCTCATTTGTGAAATAGAAACATCCTGGTGACGACCGTAAAACTTCTGTAGTGACAATTGCAAGTGTGACTGAATAACCCTTGATGTATAAGTTTTTGACACAGTACTTTCGCTCTGTTGACAAAATCGCTGTACAAACTACAGGCACGGTAATAGCGAATGAGTTGTGAAATGTACACGCCATATGCCGGAGATGTGGAAATATTACTGCTCAAAAGACGGGAAGTTCGCTATTGGAAAGTCTAAATCATCACGCTTGTCGTAAAGTTTTGTTTTCAGACGTCCAGAGTTGTCAATGTAGAGGTATAGGTCCAGGTATGATGCTGATGATGGTGTATCTGTGTTGTCTTTAATTTCGAGTTCATTTGGGCATATAAGATGAAAGTTATCCTTAAATTGAGGATTGTTCAATGAAAGAACATCATCTATATCAAATATCAATATCATCATCATGTCAAAATTTTTGTAAATTTGGTTGAAAACTAAGGAGTATCTCCCTCATGCAAAGCTCTGTCCTTAGCTGATTTCGGCTTTACATTTAGATCATATGATATTGGTTATTTGTTCTCCATCAGTTTTAAACATCTTTGAGTTTCTGGTCTTCCAAACGTTTTGATTTTATCTGCACTGAAGAGACATAAGTTGTCGAAATGCGCATATGCAGAAAATAAATTCACAGTTACTTCGGTATTTAGTCATTTCTATATAATTAAATGGGAATTAAAGGATTTGCCTAGCTTATTGTCTTTTTTTCTAAAGTAGCCTTTGTATGAACCTGGCTTCATACGAAAAAAGAAACAAACCTGCTAAAAGTGGCACACGATTAGTCCCCATAGGTATCCCTATTGTCTGCTGGAAAACTTGTCCTCCAAATTCTACAAATATGTTATCAATCAAGAATTCCAGCATTGCGATGACATCCTCCTCTGTATATATTTTGAGTGAATCAGTGAGATGTTTAACAAAACAGGCCAAATCTTTACCTATCACTAAATATGAATATCTTCATTCACACTTTTTAGTACAGCGGAGTACTGACTTTAGTTTATCGTGTGGAAGAGTAGTATAGAGAGTAGAAAAATCAAATGCTATGACAGTTGTTGCAGTGATTGAGTTCAGTTGAAGGTAGATATTCTAAAAAGTCTTTTGAGTTTTTGAGAAACCACATCTGATTCACATCACTTGTTGAGTATACTTTATCACTATATATCTTGAGACCATCGTTGACTGCAGTAAGTAATGAAGTGAGGAGCTTAGAAAGGGGTTTTGTTGTGCATTTGGCAGACCCAGCAATGTTTCTCTGTAAAGGTATTTATGTAATTTAGGTACCCAGTAGATACAAGGCAGGTTGTTTTTCTCTTCACTCAAACTGATACCAAAGGAAGACAATACTGATTTGTGATTGTTTAGGATGTCCTCCTTTGGTATGGTGGAGAGTGTGTATGTGGGGTTGCCAAATGAATTCTCAACGCCCATCTCCTTCATTAAACAGTCAATGTAGTGTCTTTTACAGATAAATGTGATGTTGTTTTGGGCTGTGTCAGCTGGTACAATGACATAATTGTCATGGAGGAAGGACAATGTTTTTCTACCTTGGGATCATCGAATATGCTTTTTGAATCGGGGCTCATGGTTGTCTTAACGCGCCTCATTCGAGCTACAATCAATGACTTTATGGACCTGATCCAGTCGGACAGTGTTTCAACATTTTCCTTCTTTCTCTTAGCCCGTTGTTTGACATATTCCTAAAAATGCGTCCATCAGTATTTTAAAGTTATGTTTCCAATTAATGGGTTGGGGTTCACGAAATTTGGGACCTTTTGTTAAGAGATCAAGTAGTTTCTCATTGTTTACGATGTTGAGGTCCACTGTAATAACGTGACCAGCAGGGGCGTACATAAATTGCGAAGAGAGACAAGAACAATCAGGTGGTTTTGATTTGAAGTCATCAATTTCGACATCCCTCAATACCCGTTTTTGATTGAAGATGTTAGTTGCAATTGGTTTTGTATGTATATGATATAAGAGGAGCTGTTTGGTCTTTAATAAAGTATGGTGGTATCTTTGTGGCAACATGTTTTTTATGAAGGACTGACGGTTTGGTTCTCACTTACTTTACAGAAGCATCGGTATTTATCTGTTTAACTTTACTATACAACTTTTACATACACGAAGGCTATAAATATAACTCAACTTACCAGGGGTTGTTACTTTATTCCTAAGCGAAACGTCTTGGTTGACAAAAAGGTCATAAATATGGTTAAACAAAAGAATTTATGGAAACACCATCATTGCAATATCTAGGACACATCTACTGACAAAGTACTTCTCTATGGCATGATTGTATTGGTTTCAAAAAACTTATGCAACTCCTTGACAAAGTCGCAGGAAAGTTTTATTTAAAAAAAAAAAACAGCTACTCGACACTCGAGTTATTTATTTAAAAAATGGAAGGATAGCGCTTTGTATATGTGTATATCTTTTTCTTAAATATTTGTGGAAAAGATTATTGCAAGTATATAAAATAACTAGATTTGGCCAGAGAGTTATGCAAGTGGTGATCTTTAAACGGAGGGAAAACGATTTCAATTTTGATTGAGGTGTAGAGGATGGGTTTTGCCTCAATTTAAATGGAGTCAAAACCTGTCTTATGTGACTTTCTACGTATTTTTTTTTATTTCCTGTTCCAATTTATCCTCAGTTTTTGTCTCACCCGACGAAAGGCGCGGAAAGCGAGACATATGCGTACAAAGTATGACGGCGGCGTAAACTTTCATGTAAAGTTTTTGTGATTAGGTCATTTTCTCAGTAACTATAAATGGTAGGTCAATGATATTTGGTATATATGTTGGCCTTGAGTAGTACATGACAGTCTGCTGTATGGTTTTTGTCTGTGACCTCAATTTCATGGTCCAATGAACATGTTAAGTTTTTGTGCTTAGTTTAGTTTCTCAGTAACTATAAGTGGTAGGTCAATGATATTTGGTGTATAAGTTGGTCTTAGGTAGTACATGGCAGTCTGTCATAAGGCTTTTGTCCTTGACCTCAATTTCACGGTCTAGTGAGCATGTTCAGTTTTTGTGATTAGGTCATTTTCTCTGTAACTATAAGTGGTAGGTTAATGATATTTGGTATATAGGTTGGTCTTGAGTAGTACATGACAGTCTGCTAAATGGTTTTTGTATGTGACCTCAATTTCATGGTCCAATGAACTTGTAAAGTTTTTGTGCTTAGTTTAGTTTCTCAGTAACTATAAGTGGTAGGTCAATGATATTTGGTATGTAGGTTGGTCTTAGATAGTACATGACAGTCTGTCATATGGCTTTTGTCCTTGACCTCAATTTATCGGTCTAGTGAGCATGTTAAGTTTTAGTGATTAGGTCATTTTCTCAGTAAATATAAGTGGTAGGTCAATAATGTTTAGTATATAGGTTGGTCTTGGGTAGTACATGACCGTCTGCTATATTGTTTTTGTCTATGACCTCAATTTCACGGTCCAGTGATCATGTTAAGATTCCCAGTATTTTTTAATGGAAGGTCAATAATATTTGGTATTTGGGTTTGTCTTAAATGGAACATGACAGCCTGCTGTTTGGCTTTAGCCCTTGACCTCATTTTCACGGTCTAATGAACATGTTTGGTTTTCCAGTATCTATCAGTGGTCTCTGATATTTTTTTTGGTGAATCATGATAGTCTGCTCTATTGCTTTGTCACTTACCCTAATTTCACATTCTAGCGAATATGTTTAGTTTTCTGATTTAGTCAGTTTGAGAATTCACATCAATTTTGCGACCACGAAGGGACGGGCGAGACATCAATTTGGGTCCACACTTGTTCAAAATCGATAACATTTTGATTTCTTATGTAAGTCCAAGTTTCTTCGCCATCTTGTCTTTTTACTCTACTCCATGGTCTGTCAACTTTAGTGTAACTGTGCTGGGATCCAAAAATGCAACCCTTTTATTTTCATGTTTATCCCTTTTTGAAGTTTCATATTACTAACAGGCTTTTATTTAGATATTTGAAAACAAGTATTGAATTAGCTCAGTAATTCTTCAAGTATTCCGTATATCTTCTGAAATAAAAGCCGTACGTCAGACAAAAAATACGTTATCTGATCAATGCACATAACTAAATCATTTTCTAGAGGTTTATTTATTTAAAATTTGACATTTATTAAATTAATACATTTTATGTGACACCTAATACGAAAACTCTGTTGAATAGTTATTCTCCTTTTTGTGCAGTGAGTAATATGAATCATGTCCACAAACCACTAAAATCTGAACTAATGGATAGAATATACTGCTTCAAAACCATAGAAGTTGTACTGATTATCCGACATAAATTTTACAATCAATGCATTCTGATTATGATGTATAACACGAGACGTTTGGTTTCCACAGTATCTACAATCAAAGAAAAGGACTCAGTAATTTAATTAAACATTAAAAAACAGAAAATAATTGTGATTCTAATATGACGGCCTTCCATGGCTTTGCATCCAAACCCGTGGTAAAAAATATACTTAAGAAATAATTCATGGGCGCCGGTTGTTTGTTGGAAATTTACATATGGGTGGCCATTATTTTCGTTAATATTTTACCTAGAGTGTAGCGCAGCGGAAAAATAATGGACACCCATATGTAAATCGACTACAAATCACCGGTAATATAAAAATATGGCTACTGTTTATTATTTCTTAAATCTATTTGTGACATTTTCTTTTTTTTTAAATAAATTTGATTTCCCATTTTTATATCGGAACCATAAATTTTTTTACCTGTGGTCTCAATTTGCATTCACATGGCTTCTAAGACATATATTGTCGACGATCTTAGTGAATCCTGACCTATTTATTTTGCTTTTTTTATTTATCAGATTTTATAACTTTACGTTTTATTTAATGTGTGTACATTTTTTAACTCAGTTCAACCAGACATTTCGCTCGTTTGTTTATTTGTGTTTATACGACCTGCCTCACAGTATTATTCATATTATATTTTTTAACTGACCTTCTTTCATCATTCATATATTAGGTTTCATTAAATTTTCGTTGTCATTTTAAAGAAGATGAAACTAATTACAAACGGTAAGTTATGCAAATAGCCTACACTGACCTTGCTCAAAAATCAAAGTATTAACTGACACAGAGTTGTCATGTTGAAGGATCTCCGATTTGTTGTATGTGAATTGCCATTTATTTCTAAGAGTCATTCTTGTTCGACCAATATAATTGGGATCACATCAGGAAGAAGTTAAAACATATAACCTAATTTATGATTTAACCTGTTCCGGATGTGGCCACAATTCGTATATTGGTCAAACTAGAATAACTATTAGAAAAAACGCAATTATAGAGATCCTTCAACACGATTATCACAGATATTTGCGCGAGGAATAAAACCCACAATTACTATCTTCCCGTTGTACCAATTAACAGATACAGCCACTCAGCAAGAAAGGTTACAAAGGGAGTATTATTTATTCAGAATTTTAGCCCAACCTAAATGGAACGTATAATCATTTCGCAACTTACATAATTTCAATTTATTGCAAAGGTGTATCATTCATCATTAAAATGTAGTTCAAATATAGATAGAAATATTTATAATTGTATCAGGATGCTGATACACAAGTCTCCCAAACGAACTCCCAAATCAGACTTCAGAACAAGAAACTCCCTTCAACTTCATTCATTTCATAGCACTCTGATCTTTACCGCCTTTTTCCAAATTGTCATGACAATTTTCTGCATTCTGAAATTTTTGAGACTAGAAACCAACTCTCAATATGCAACACAACCTTTCCATGAAGTTTTGCTCAATTCTGAGCACTTTTAATTTTCCCGCCTTTTTGTGTTTCCATGGCAACAGTCGTCATTTAATTTTATTTTAGACTGAAAACAAATTCCCGGTATGCTATACAACCATTGTGTAAGTTTTCATGCAATTCTGAGCAGTTTTGATTTTCCCGCTTTTTTTTGTTTCCATGGCAACGGTTGCTATTTTGATTTTTTTAAAACTAAAAATAAATTCCCTGTATGCTATACAACCTTTCTGTAAGTTTTCATGCAGTTCTGAGAATTTTTAATTTTCCCGCCTTTTTTCCGTTTCCATGGCAACGGTTGCCATTTTGAATTTTTTAAAACTAAAAACAAATTCCCTGTATGCTATACAACATTTCTGCAAGTTTTCATGCAGTTCTGAGAACTTTAAATTATCAAATTATCCCTCCTTTTTACCATTTCCATGGCAACAGTGCAATTTTGAAAATCCCTAGACCTTCCTGCACAACTACACATTGGTATCTATGTTCCTTTTAATTTTCATTAAGATCTGATGAGTGGTCTCCGAGATCTGCCCTGGACAAATTGTAATACGAATTTTGTCAATTTCCCGCCCTTTTATGGTTTCCATGGCAACGGTGCCATTTAGAAAATTCATAGACCTTCTTGCACAACTAGACATTGGTATCTATGCTCATACTAAGTTTCATTCAGATCTGATGTGTGGTCTCCAAGATCTGCCCCGGACAAATTATCCCAAAATTTTGTCGGTTTTCCCACCTTTTTCTGCCGTTTCCATGGCAACGGTGCCATTTTGGAAGTTCCCAGACCTTCCTGCACAACTAGACATTGGTATCTATGTTCCTTTTAAGTTTCATTAAGATCTGATGAGTCGTCTCCGAGATCTGCCCCGGACAAATTGTAATACGATTTTTGTCAATTTCCCGCCTTTTTATGGTTTCCATGGCAACGGTGCCATTTAGATAATCCATAGACCTTCTTGCACAACAAGACATTGGTATCTATGCTCATACTAAGTTTCATTCAGATCTAATGTGTGGTCTCCAAGATCTGCCCCGGACAAATTATCCCAAAATTTTGTCGATTTTCCCGCCCTTTTTGCCGTTTCCATGGCAACGGTGCCATTTTGGAAGTTCCCAGACCTTCCTGCACAACTAGACATTGGTATCCATATTCCTGCTAAGTTTCATCCAAATTGGACGAGCGATCTCTGAGATCTGCCCGGACAAATTTTTGTCCGGAAAGAAAAAGAAGAATAATAAAAATAAAAATTTATAACTGTATCAGGATGCTGATACAAAAGTCTCCCAAACGAACTTCTAAATCAGAAATCTTAGCAAAAAATCACTTCCACACATCGTAGGAAACCTGTCTGTTGATTTTCATTCAATTCCAAGCACTTTCAATATTTCCCGCCTTTTTTCTGTTTCCATGGCAACGGATGTCATTTTGAAGTCTTGGAGACCAGAAACCAATTCCTCAAGTCTTGAGCAACCTTCCTGTAAATTTTCATTCATTCCGAGCACTTTGATTTTCCCGCCTTTTTGCCGTTTCCATGGCAACGGGTGCCATTTTGAAGTCTTGGACACCGGAAACTTACTCTCCATGTCCTAAGCAACCTTCCTTTAAATTTTCATTCAAATCCGAGGACTTTGATTTTCCCGCCTTTTTTGCCGTTTCCATGGCAACCGGTGCCATTTTGAAAATTCCAATACATTCTTGCACCACTTCAGATAAGGACCCATTTTGCTATGAAGTTTGGTCAAGATCGAACCAATAGTCTCTGAGAAAACGCGTGGACAAAATATTTGGCGGAAAGACTAGAAGAACAAGAAAAATAATAAGAATTGAGTAAAAACAATAAGTCTCCCCAAACTTCGTTTGGGAGACTAAATAATAACAAGATATAACTGGGTTCGCAAGCGAAACACAAAAGTCTCCCAAACGAACTCCCATATCGGATTTCTGGGCATTATAAAACCCCCTTTCAAAAAAAAATTGAGCAGGGGTTCCCCTTATAACCTAACTAATACATAATAGCTGTAAAAGGGAAAAAAATTCAAAATTTCATTTTCCCATAAGGTTAACATGGAGGACCTCACCCCTTTTTGAGCCCCCCAAAAGTACCCTTAATGAACCCCTATCTGAAAATTTTTTGGATGTTGCACAACTAGATATATGGGGCTAACATCCTACAAAGTTTGAAAGCTTTAGGTCATATGGTTTCTGAGATCTGTTTCGGACAAGTTCATGCGGACGAGAATAAAGAAAGAAGAATAATAACAAGTGATAACTGTGTTCGCAAGCGAAACACAAAAGTCTCCCAAACGAACTCCCATATCGCATTTCAAGGCATTACGAGACTCCCTCAAGAAAAAAATTTGGGCAGGGGTTCCCCCTTATAACGTACATACTACATATTTCTCAAAATTCTTATCTTTTATCAAAAAACTCAATTTTTCTACAAAAAGAAATACATTTATGGTTTTGTTTCCATGACAAACAAGTGTTCTTTTGTGCATTACACCCAATTTCAGACCCTTTCCAAAAAAAAAAAAAAAAAATTGGGCAGGGGTTCCCCTAATAAGGTTTGTAATACATATTACTCAAATTCCTTCTTTTTTTTTAAAAACAAAAAAAATCTTTTCAACAAAAAAATAATTTTGTGGTTTTGCTTCCATGTCAACAAAATGCTCTTTTGTCCATTAAACCCAATTTCTGACCTCTTTTCAAAGAAAATTTGGGCAGGGGTTTCCCTTATAACCTATGTAATACAGATTTCTCAAAATTTTCTTTTTTTATCAGAAAACCTGATTCTTCAAAAAAAAATAAATTTCTGGTTTTGTTTCCATGGCAACCAAATGCTCTTATAAACCAAATTTCAGACCTCTTTCCAAATAAAATTTGGGCAGAGGTTCCCCTTATAACCTATGTTATACATATTTCTCTAAATTCCTTCTTTTTTTATAAAAAAATCTGATTTTTCAACAAAAAAATAGTTTCTGGTGTTGCTTCCATGTCAACCAAATGCTCTTTTGTCCATTAAACCCAATTTCAGACCTCTTTCCAAAGAAAATTTGGGCAGGGGTTCCCCTTATAACCTGTGTAATACAGATTTCTCAAAATTCCCTTTTTTCATCAGAAAACTCAATTTTTCTACAAAAAATATGTTTATGGTTTTGTTTCCATGACAAACAAGTGCTTTTTTGTCCATTAAACCCAATTTCAGACCCTTTCCAAAAGAAATTTGGGCAGGGATTTCCCTTATAAGCTATGTAATACATATTTCTCAAAATTCCTTCTTTTTTTATCAGAAATCCTAATTTTTCAAAAAAAAAAGTAAGTTTCTGGTTTTGCTTGCATGGCAAACAAATGCTCTTTTGTCCATTACACCCAATTTCAGACCCCTTTCCAAAGAAAATTTGGGCAGGGATTCCCCTTATAACCTATGTGAAACATATTTCTCAAAATTCCTTTTTTTATCAGAAAACTCAATTTTTCAACAAAAAAATACGTTTCTGGTTTTGTTTCCATGGCCACAAAGTGCTCTTCTGTCCATTACACCCAATTTCAGACTCTTTCCAAAAAAAAATTTGGGCAGGGGTTCCCCTTATAAGCTATGTAATATATATTTCTCAAAATTCCCAATTTTTTATCAGAAAACCTGATTTTCCAAAAAAAAAATAAGCTTTTGGTTTTGTTTCCATGGCAACCAAATGCTCTTTTGTCCATTACACCCAATTTCAGACCCTTTGCAAAAAAAAATTTGGGCAGGGGTTCCCCTTATAACCTATGTAATATATATTTCTCAAAATTCCTAATTTTTTATCAGTAAACCTGATTTTCCACAAAAAAAAATAATAATAAGCTTTTGGCTTTGTTTCCATGGCAACCAAATGCTCTATTCTCTATTATCAGAAAACATGATTTTTAAAAAAAAAAATAAGTTTTGGTTTTGTTTCCATGGTAACCAAATGCTCTTGTGTCTATTAAACCCAATTTCAGATTTCCTTCCAAAAAAATTGGACATGGGTTCCCCTTATAACATATATAATATGTATTGCTGTAATAAAAACATAATCATTTATAGCATAAACTACTACATGTATTTTCTCAAAATTTCCATTTTTTGGCTTTGTTTCCATGACAACCAAAGTTATTTTGAAATTTCCAATGCTGTAGAACCCATTCTTAAATTACAAACATCTTTCCTATGAAGTTTCATGGAGCTAGATTCAAACTTTTTTTAGATACAGTGAGAAATATGGTGAAAAATATCCAAAATTTCATTTTCCCATAGGGTTAACATTGGCGACCCCACCCCTTTTTGACCCCCCCAAATGTACCCTTAATGAACCCCATTTTGAAAAAATTTTGTCTCTTGCACAACTAGATATATGGGGCTAACTTCCCACAAAGTTTCAAAGTTCTAGGTCTGATGGTCTCTGAGATCCGCTTCGGACAACTTCATTCGGACGAGAATAAAGAAAGAAAGAAGAATAAAAATAAGAAACGCAACAAAAACAATAAGTCTCCCAACTTCGTTTGGGAGACTTAATAAGAAACGCAACAAAAACAATAAGTCTCCCAAACGAAGTTTGGGAGACTTAATAATTATAAGAAACAGAGTAAAAACAATAAGTCTCCACAAACTTCGTTTGGGAGACTTAATAAAAACTATTGGAGGACTTTATTTCAAACTCAAGATGAAGAACAACAATAAAAGCGTTGTTCCATTGCTTAATTTTACAATGTATTTGTAGAGACTTTGTCTCATGTACATTTACTCCATATCCTTTCATTCACCATTGAATTTGGCATCTTTAATCATTAAAAAAAACTTGTACTTGTAGAATATAATAACACATACCTTTTTCCTGCAAGAGTTGGGCCATATTCTTTTAACTCAACGTAGTCGTAAAAGCAGTTAGAGTCTGGCTCAACTTTAAAAGATGTAAAACGCAAGGTAACAGATGATCCAGCTGGTCCCTGAACATAAAAAATGATGTTTAAATCGCGTAAGAAATGAGTGATTTTTCAACTATATCAATGATTAACTGACAAAAAGTGTCTGTTTTGGGATTGTAGGTATATGAAAGCACATTTCAAAAAATATTACGTTATATTGTGAAACATTTTTGAAAACCACGTCACAATAAGACATGACATACGCCGCTTGTGATTACAAGGTTTATATTTTTTCTTATTTGGAACATTTTGTAGAACGTATGATTATTATGAACAGTGAATAAAAAGAAAATTAAAGCACCGTCTATATTTTTTGTTATCGTCCGGTGACCTGTTTTGACACGGACCTGAAATGACGCATCAAATTTTATTTGTGAGGTACATAATGACGTCATTGATGATTTTATTTCAATGACATTAATCTCCAAGGTCTATCAAAAGAGCAAAGATATGACTTTACTAAAATTCACACAAAATTTACTGTTTTCCTTAAGGGAGTAAGAGCCTCAGATTTCAGAAGCATTCGATATCCTCGGGTTTTATCCACTCAAATAGGGTTAATTTTTTTGCACATGGATCATATTTTCTTGGTCTTAGGTCATTTTAACATGCATAACATAGCCACTATGCAAAATTTTATCAACTTCCAATTATATTTTCATATATTTTAAAGCATATAAACAGGTAATGGAAAATGAAGAAAAACTCCAGAGAGAATTGTTTCCCGCCAAAATTTTGACGTCTTATATCTCAAAAATTCTTACATGTACTTTCAAAATTTTTTGCTCATTTTGATCTATTGGCAAAGTTCTTCAAAACAAAAGGTCAGAATTTGAATTCTAATTACAAAATTTCTGACACTCGCACTCCCTTAACACCAAATCCACATTATCCATAAAACTTTCAGTAAATATACATTTGGGTGTCAAAAGACAAACAAAATGGGCTCCGCTGCTCTCATTGATATGTTTATCAAAATTCAGAAACCTTTCAGTGACACCTGTCAAGTATATGAGAGAATTTTAATCGAGAAGTAGAGTCTTATCTTATATATTAGTTTTCAAGAAACGTGCAAGTTGTGTGCTATTTTGCTACGAATATATGTCAAGTCTTCTGATTTTGTACCTGTAGTGGAAAAAAATATTTGTATTTCAACAATTGTAATATTTCTGAATAGTAGCTGTCACGTAAATCGCATTGAATCAATGAAATTAAATTGCCTCAAAGACTCTAACCTTTATTTAAAATGTTCGATCTGACTGATTACCAACTAACGATAGATCACCATTCACCAGCCCAGTAGTCAGTACTTCGGTGCTGACCCGAAAGCCGATTATTTTTGAAACCTTCCGATATCTAAAGTTTTGTAAATTTTATTGAAAACTAAGGAGTATCTCCCTCATGCAAAGCTCTGTCCTTAGCTGATTTTGGCTTTAAATTTAGATCACTTTGGTTATTTGTTCTTGGTCAGTTTTTAAACATCTTTGAGTTTATGGTTTTCCACACGTTTAGATTTTATCTGCACTGATGAGACATAAGTTGTCGAAATGCACATATGCAGAAAGTAAATTCACAGTGACTTCGGTATTTAGTTATTTGTTACCACTGGGTCGATGCCACTGCTGGTGGACTGTTAGTCCCCGAGGGTATTCACCAGCCCAGTAGTCAGTACTTCGGTGCTGACCCGAAAGCCGATTATTTTTGAAACCTTCCGATATCTATAGTTTTGTAAATTTTATTGAAAACTAAGGAGTATCTCCCTCATGCAAAGCTCTGTCCTTAGCTGATTTTGGCTTTAAATTTAGATCACTTTGGTTATTTGTTCTCTGTCAGTTTTTAAACATCTTTGAGTTTATGGTTTTCCACACGTTTAGATTTTATCTGCACTGATGAGACATAAGTTGTCGAAATGCGCATATGCAGAAAGTAAATTCACAGTGACTTCGGTATTTAGTTATTTGGAAAAATGGCTTGATGATTGAAAGTTTCCAAACAAAAAAAGCTCTATTGCGATCTAAAATATTTGTGTGCAATTATCGCCATTGGTCATTAGATTTTAAGAGGATCTATATAGTTTTTGAAATTTCTAAGTGAGAATGAGTTTCTACTGGATTTTCCTAAGCGTGTCACATTCAGGTCCTTTTGATGGCAGGATCAGGATTCGGTATGGATCGTAAAATGGTCTGTATTTTTTCTTTGTAGATGGAACACACAAAGTTGGGATACTAATCGATTATTAATGTTGTATTTAAACAAGAAAACGACATATAGCATAACCAGTGTTGATGAAAATTACAATAATTAAAATCAAAAGCAGAAAATATCCTGAAATGGGTCAAAACCGGTTACGCGGGGATATTCTCGAATGTTATTCTCACCACCTGTCTATGGTGCCCTCATCTTTTGATTTTTTTAGCAAAGCTTTTTTCAATTAACTCGATGAGTGCCCTGTGGCTGTTTATGTATTGTGATTGTCCTTTGTTAGTTTCTAGCTCTCCTGACCCAAAGGATCAGTGTGAGCTATTGCCATCATCGTCTGTTAAACTTTCACATTTTCATCTTCTTCTCTGAAATTTACAGGAATTATGTGTGGAAGGCCCTTTAGAAAGATTGTTCATTTCGGTCCGATCCAACAAAAAAAACATGGTCGTCAGAGGGGAACTCAGAATATTGACGGCCCTAAGCTAAGATTGTTCATTTTGTTTTAATCTGATAACAAAATATGGCCGTTAGCGCGGAACATAGTTAAACTGGGGAAAATCTCATTTTCATCTTCTCCTCTGAAACCAATGCTGCAAATTCAACCAAGCTTTACAGGAATGATGTATTGGAGGTCTTTTACAAAGATTGACCATTTCATTTTTTGATCCGATAAAAACATGGCTTCCATGCGCAGAACATTGGCCCCTATTGGGAAATCGTCATTTTCATCATCTGTTCTGAAACTATTGAAGGAAATTTAAGTAAACTGTTTGGGATGATGTATGGAAGACGCTTCATAAAGATTGCTCATTTCGGTCTGATCAGACAAAAATCATGGCTGCCAGCCCTAAATATAGTTTGATTTTGGACCCTTTACAAAGATTACTCATTTCAATTGGGCCTGACAATTCTATGGGTGCCAGTGGAGAATATAGCTTGACATAAGACACAATTAAACAAAAACATCATTTTTGGTCACCAGCATTGGTATGGTATAGAAGTATTTTGTCAGGTTACCGATATAGGATCAGTCTCTGAGCCTCTACTTGTTCTCTAGCAACGGAGGACAGAGATTGTCAAAACACTTTGCTAGTTAATTTCATGTTTTTTTATGATCTCGCATCTATTGTTGGGTTTTTCGACATTTAGCAATGAATTCCGCTCAAACCGGTTTTGGGGACCGTCTTGAACTTGCTATATAAGTAATGAGCAAAGCTCATTGATGGAGGCTTCATAGTGACTTCAAGACCAAGCACAACAAAAAACATTGTACAATTGCTTAGTTTTACCGGTATTTGCAAAGACTTTGTCTTATGTGCAATTAGCCGTAACCTTTCGTTGTTTGTGTATAAACATCATATTTACTTTGTAAATGTGTCTAAAGTTACATGGTTGACATAATGCACTTTTTAAACTATGTTTTTCTTTCTGTACCTGTATGAGCCATGTACATCTTGCTGAAGATGGATATTTGTTTGGAAATCCGGGCGATGTAAATTTTCCATACCGTCCTGTAAGAACACCTCCACAATCTAGAAATAATACATATGTATAGAAATCAAGTACGGTGGCTACAATGTATCATTCCGCTATTTTAATCCAATATTTTTTCATTTAGGTTTCATACATTTAGAAAGTTAACAAATTAGTTATTTGATTTAAAGAAAGTAAAATAGTATTGAAAATCATTTAAACTTAATCACATGAAAATATTTCATCTAGACGGCAAGAGCTGTTAATCTGAGGTTGCACCAAAGGAAAACAGCATTTACGCAAGGTAGATAATTTGACAAAATATTCCTATCGTTATCACTAGAAAAATTAAGGTTTCACAATTTTTTTTTTTATTTCAACGATGAACAACCATTTTATTTTTATATGTATACAATATGACAATTTCAAAAAGGGAGAATATACAACAGAATAAAACATACATTTTAAAAGTTATACTCCTTATATAGACATTCTTAAACTTTTTTTGAATTTTCAGTTTATTAGTTTTTGCGCTGAAATGAGCGGTGGCCATATTTATTTAACAGTTTGAAAAATAAAACACTCATGTTTCAACAAAGGAAATTGCACAATTTTCTATAAATATATTCTTAAGAGGTAGATTTGATTACCAAATATTTTGTTTTGAGTTCAAAAAAAAAAATATGACAGAAATGAAATAATACCAATAAATCCATACTAAATTAGGATTTTAACAAAGGCTTGTCCATAACACCATGCTGACAATGCAAAACTAGATTTAGCTCTCAGAAACAACAGTTATCCCTGCACTTTGCAAGTTAAGCCCATTATTACCTTCCAAGTCAAAGATTATTGGAAATAAATTATTTCACTTAAGCGAATTCAAATGTATGGTTGCTAGATAGAATTCATGAAGAAAAATAACCTGTCTTTGAGATAATGTCTTTGAGATAAATGGAATCCATTTTTTTTCAATCCTTATGTCGAAAAAGACTACTGTAGCCAAAACATATTCAGAAAGTATGACTGCTAGGTGGAATTTCCAAAAATAGTTGGTATTTGAGAGTTTAAGGGAATTGACAAAAATTGAACCTTATTTTCTTAGTGTGCAACCAAAAAATTGACTTAAATACATAATTGTATGCCAATATTTCAAAATTTATTAGTTAGTCTTTGACACCCCCATGAAATTTATCAAAGTTGGAAACGGAATCAAAATTCCAAAAGCTTGTTGCACATTTACAGGCTACATGCAACAATTCTACAAGAAAATTGAAATCCTTAATCTGAAAATGACAATAGTTTGTTAGTCTTTCATTAGATGGGTTTCATAGAACAACGAAAAGAACCTACTATTTATCTTTCCTGTCCTTAGCTGATTTTGGCTACAAGTCGGGCACATATTGTGAATTTAGTCCTTATAAGAGACGATATAGTTCCAATAAAGTTTTTATTTTGTTAAATATTCAAACTGTGCGCAACTGAATCTTATTCAATTGGAAAGTTTATATTGTAAGGCTTCTTTTGAGCCTAAATTGATATAATTTCGTCAATAAATAACAATTTTATGGGTATGGGCGGCGGAGGAATTTTTTCTGTCAAATTCAAGCAGGAAGTACCGATCCTTGTGGTGTTCACTGCCGGGAACCAGTTCTTTCTTATATGCAAGTTAAGGGGGTAGATTTTCTCATGAGAGTTTCTGGAAAGATGCCTTTTTAAGTTGAGACACGTGTCACTTCATTTTAACTTTTAGTAAAATTTCTACAAAGTTTGAAACATGCGCATTTTAACATGGGAGTCTATGGGAGACTGAATTAGTTGTGTTATACCTTTAGGTCATATTAGTCTTTTGTTCTCTATCAGTTTTAAACATCTTTGTGTTTATGATCTTCCAATTATTAAGATTTTATCTACACTTAAGAGACATAAGATGTCGAAATGGAAATATGCAGAAACTAAATTTACAGTAAGTTCGGTATTTAGTGATTCCTTACATGGAATTGTTTTAGATTAATTCCAAATCAGAAAAACAATCTATGTGTGCAAATAAATATATTGTAGGAGGCATTGTGTGCTCGAACAACAACGTCTTAATCATTTAAGTTTTACAGATCTGCTTATTATTGAAAAAAAATTTTTTGTTACTTTTTGGGGATCGTAGATTTTGTTTCCAACCGTAGAACTTTGATTATATGACCGGAATAATTTTTCTCATCGTTTAAAGTAGCCTTTATTGAATTCTCTCGCAATGAAAGACTTGAGCTGATAACAGATAAATTTCAAGGGATTTTAACAATATTCAACAAATTAAGACATATTTCGTTCATTGTATAATGCTGTGTTTGCAATATTTTTGCATTGAAATAAACAACCATTAATGAGTGGATTGTACTATAAAAACATATTAAATAAAACCACATGTTGAAAAAACGCAGATGATGGTGAATATATCCACCCTACTTTCTCCCTTTGAAGTGCTTAATTGTGAATATTATTTACCTTTCATATCTCTTAATATAGGCCTTTTGTGGAAAAACAGCAAAAACACTTAAATTTTATGTTTATGTATATAATGTTGGGTTTTGAAGAAGGCGATATCAGCTTTTATTATTTTCATGATACAAGTCCATAGGCTGGAATAAGGAACCGTGCACACCCACTTCCGAACCCCACCCATTTTTTTTAAAGTCCGCTTACATCCCCTCTTCAAAATAAAACATGCTAACACAACAATAACCTGCACGGCGGAACAAGGCCCATTTTAAATCCACCTATAGAAAGTTTGGAAAATTTCGTTTTTCGTTCAAGTTTTTCTTTCAGTTGCTTCAAAATGTTGATCAAATGCTTCCCAGTTATAAGAAAGAACCAAAGAGGTATCAAATTATCAAATGATTGCTAATTGTATGAGCTTTACAAAGAACCCAAATTTTTACTATTTCTATATCAAATGCATTCCATTGCGCCATTGAATGTACCACTACCCCTATGAAATATTGACGAAAAATTTGATATTTCCATCGAAATAGCGTAAGTTTGATGGTCTATAAAACCTAAAGTGCATCTCAATTGCCCAATCTGAAAATTGTTTTCGTTTTTAAATCTATTTTCTCGAATATAAAGCGTGTTAACATGATGTTTACATATTTTCAATGACCAAAGTTTTGTTTTAAATGAATCTTTGAATATTTTCGTTTTTGACTAAGTTTTGTCTTTCTTTTGCCTAATATTAGTTTTTAGTAAACAAAAGGTTTGGGCCCAATAAAACTAGTTTAACCCCGCCGCAGCAGGTTTGCGCCTGTCCTAAGTCAGGAAATTTATTAAGCCTTTGTGTGTCTTGTCTGTTTTCTAGTTAATTTACTTTATGTCTGTAGGAGTCTAGGATGATGTTTATTTCGCTGAACTTGATTACTGTTTATTTAGGGACCGACTTCGACCTGCCGTTAGGTGTGGGGTTTCCTCACCGTTCATTGAAGATCTTATGGAGGCTTTGAGTTGTAATTACTCCCATTTGGGTCGTTGTCTCTTTGACACATTCCCCGTTTCCCTTCTTTTTTCTAAATATCATGTAAAGTAGGTATCAAATGAAAACTTATTATATTTACTTTACAACTTACAAATAATGGCAATTTTTAGGTAATATAAACATCATACATCAATAAACTTACCCCTACCTCAATAAATTATATCTAAAACTGGCAAGCTATTGTCGACTGTCGCATATAAATAGTCAAAACACACCAATTTATTGTTTATGTATCAATATTGCATGAATTATATCATAACTTGCCATTTTTACACACGTTTGTAGACTAAAACCGAGTATTTAGCCTTAAGTTGATGAAAAATAGGAATTTTCAGCATTTTAGAATTTTCCAAAATTCACTGTTAAATCGAAAAATCTTTTAGACTTGGAGCATATATCAGACGATATGTGATTAAATTGCTTTAAACTATGCAATAGCTATAATAAAACACTGTATAAATGTAGAAGAAAGGTTCGGTCGGTTTAAAATAACAGAAATGTCACCCCTTCCCCAAATAAATAATCTAAAAATCCAAAGATTTGCCAGTTTTTGCATATAAATGAACAAAAGATGTCCATGCTTTTGTTTCATAAGCACAAAATGATGAGGTATATTAAAATATGTAGTTTTAACTTATAAAGAAGGAATTTATTTATGAATTAGGCCAATATTTGTGAAAATGGGAATTTTCAGCATTTTAGAATTTTTCAAACTTCACTGTTAATTCGGTCAAACTTTTAGACTTAGAGCATATATCTTACATAATGTGATTTAATTGCTTAAAGTTAACCATTAGCTGTAATAATACACTGAATAAATGTAGAAGAAAGGTTCAGTGCGATTGAAAATAATGGAAATGTTACACTTTCCCCAAATAAATACTGCGGAAATTCCCAAGGTTTTGCCAGTTTTTGCATAAAAAAATGAACAAAAGATGTTCAGGCTTTTCTTTCATATGTAGAAAATAGTAAGATATATCGGAATATGTAAGTTTAATGAGTAAAAAGGAAATTATATATGATTTAGGCCAACATTTGTGAAAAACGGGAATTTTTAGCCTTTCAGAATTTGTTTATAATTCACTGTAAATTTATTATTAGTACAGAACATGGAGTTTTATATGAAAATTTGCAATTTAATTGTTCTCAGCTATGCATTAGCCATCAAAATAATACTGTATAAATGTACAAGAAGCATCAGGGAGATTTAAAATACGGAAATTTTCACCCAACCTCTACAAAAATTGTTGCCAGAATGAATTTTGGGGATTATATTATAATTTAAATAACAGAAGCATTTAAGTATTTAGTCATATGATAAAAATGTATTACAACTTTAAATTAATGTACCTACATTCATCTACATGATTTTTCAATCAAAAGACAAATACAAATAGAAATTTTCGTTTTTTTTAGGTTTTTTCAATTTTCTATTACAAAATTTGAACTAATTATACATTTCATCCGAAGCACCTGATGATCCCTCAAGTTTTTGTAGGGGTTTGCACTGTTAGTAATTTAGTTTTGTGGCGTTCTTGTTCATTTTTGTTTATTCGTTTTGTCTTTGTCATGCTGTCTCAAATCGTATTGGATATGAATTGCCATGATTTTTTATTTTTTATTTCAGAATTCCCCCCCCCCCCACTTTTTTGATTCAACAGAAACCAGCAAAGGTGTCAGTGAATATTTCCTTATAAAATAATTATATTTTATGAACATATCTATGTAGTCTTTGGCCAATATCTGCAACACATACACATATTTATCATCCAATGGGAAAAATATATTAAATTCTAGAATCCGAAAACTCAATATTTCTGTTATAAAAATCTTTTGTATGCACTTATAATTACAATTTGAAAAGATCAATTGCAATTATTTTGTAGCTATTTAAATAAAAATATATGTACATTTGAACATGATTGTGCTCTATTTCAAACTTATTCTTCGCATAAAAAGACCAGTTTTAGATTCTTTTAAAATCGATGAAGAGATAATTTATTTAAAATAACATTCTAAGTGATAAAATATTAACTGAAAATTACAAAATAATCATTATTTTTACTTTATCAAAGATATATTTTCGCTTTCTTATTGTGAAATGATAAAACCTTAAAAAACTAAGAATCCGAAAATTCACATTTTGCATGAATATTTCGAATTTAACTGCCCACGCACATGGTCTTATTATGAAAGTCTCTGTGATCTTAGGTGCTTCAAAATGATGTGTCATTTCACCTAATGCAATGTTTAAGCTTTTCAAATGAATAAAATAAAATAAATTGTGTTGAATATTTGTGGTAAGGTTATGTATGAGACTATAGCTAGTCTAAAATGTTTTAATAACTTGGATATGATGAAACGATATTTAATCAACATTTCATGAAGTATTTGCATCTCAAAGTCAAAACAGCAGAAATTCTGAAAAACGGAAAATTTCCATACAATTTCGAGCAGAAGAGTCGAAAAGAGACCTCTTAAAACGTTTAGATCTACTTAAATGATTTTCTGCATGTCAGCTTTAGTAAAATACACACTAGAATTCCCATCAAACATTATCTTTTTATCATTTTGAGCCTGAATATTTCAAATTTTCCCTTAATGTTTAGGCGGAGGGGTTCTAATTTTGACATTTCTGAACCTGAACCTATAATACGTCTGAAACTAAAACGTTTGCTAACAAATTATAAATCATTATTTAATCGGCAATTACTAATTATATATTCAGATTTTTTACGATCCTAAAGTCAGAAAGCCGAAATTGTAAACAAAACTAAAATTCCGAAAACTTCCATTTTTCAAAAGAAAAATATACCAATCAAAATTTTTATTGACTTTAATGGTTTTATTTTCCAACACTGTACCACAACTGATAAGTTAGGCATAAAACTAGATCAAATGACGAGGGTTGTTTATCTGAATGAAATTGACAGACTAAAATCGTCATTTTCGCAATTTTTTGCAGGGAGTGGGGTACGTTTTTTGTATCCCCAGATTATAAACAGGGCGTTAAGTGCCCAAACTTGTGTTCATTGTAGTAACTTTAATTAATACCAAATTTCAGTACATGTTACTTATCTTTAAAAAATTAAAGAGATTAAAAGATGAAACTTAGGTTAAAACGAAAATACACGAATTTTTCGTGGTGTACTGTAAAAGTGGCCCTATACTGTCGATGCGTGCAGGTTATGTTCGTGTTCACATATTTTACTTTGAAGAGGGGACATAGAAGAACTGAAAATAATCGGTTTGGTTCGGAAGTGAGGGGGGGGGGGTGCACGGAAAGTTTTACCAGCCCACGGACTATATTATTTGTGCATTAATTTGTTCATTTGACATTACATGACGTTCTGTCACTATAGTTTTGTATTTCCATAAATAGTAATTAACGTTTTTTTTTACAACGTCAGGTTTATAATATATTTGTAATTTTAATCAGATTTCAGTTAAACTGTTAGAATTTTTTTCCCATGATAACATTACTTGTTAATAGCCACCAGTAATTACTTCTGTTTTGTTAAATCTATAAGCCGAAATGCATTTAGTAAGAAGTATAATCCCATAATTTGAGATCGTTTCCCTATTTTTTGATGATTTTTATACCATGTAAAGTAAACCACTCGACTCTTCAAGAACCCCTCATCTCGGAATAGGAAATCCTTTTTTACAACTTGTAACCGTGTACTTTGGTCAAATTTAAATGTTTTATAATAGCATATAATCATAAGAGTTTGTAAGTCTTAACCTCTAAATCTGGGCATACAAAACGCGATAATGAAATCAACCACCTTGCCACAGTCAGAGTTCCCGATCTCTAAACAATGCAAGCTTCAGAAATCGACATAGAAAATAAAGGACATCTGAAAGGAAAACGCCGATCATGTGTCTTATGTTTCTTATTTCGGTCAAGTTCTGGGTAACTGTGTTGCAAAATGCTACTTTAATTTATGATATTGCAATTCTAATAGGCCTACAGACAGCCGCACGCCGTTCAAAATCAGTGATGCCATTGGTCTAAAAAAATACATCAAGATTGCTTGAATATCATTAGACAGGATCTAAACCAATGAAATCATTTCAATAAAATCATTTTGAAATAACACAATTAAGATTAAACATCTTTTAATATTCTGGCAATATGCTTTTATATGGTCTTGTAGAAAGATAGAAAGATATATGAGAGAGAGAATAGTCTTCGGTCAATATCATGAAATAAAGAGTATCAGTCTCATAAAGAATATTAAATCAATGAAATTTAGATGTAGCGATATAAATTTTAAAGATACATACTAGTATTGCTTCGTACAACTTCGGTACAGTATCTGCCTGTTAAATCTAATGGGCAAGAACATGCGCAATTAGGACCAATATATCCACCATTTTTACACTGCAAACCTCTAGGACAGTTTCCTGGAACGACAAGTTATATTGGTTGGTTAGAACTACAAGAAAACAAAATGTTTATAAGATTATTGCAGACATACTGGTGTCCGAATAAACTTTATTTATATTGGTATTACGTAACTCTGTAGATTTCTAATTTGGTTGAACTAATCATAGGTTTAATGTTTGTCATTACTCTGTGCCTATTGAGTTAATAAAATGTATGGTTATGTCTTTATTTTTTCCAATATCTATGTGGTTTCATGTCTGTGTCTTTTTCTTATTGTTGAGGAATTTATTAACATATAATTCTATCATTGGGTTTAAATGATTGTTGAGCGCTACTACCATTGTCTAATACTTCGTTGTTGCTGAAACAAATCGCACTATCTCACTTTCTCATTCGTATTAAATAATGACACTAACCCTTTTCCAAGTATGATGAAAGAAAGGATATGGAGTAAATGCACATGAGAAAAGTGTCTACAAATACATGAAAAAAACAAGCAAAGGTACAACGCCCTTATTGTTGTTCTTCATCTTGAAGTCACCATGAGGCCCTCAAAAATGAGCTTTCTTCATATGTTTTAATCAGGGTCTGGACGCGTAGTTTAGGACCGAGCATTTAACTTGAAAGGGGGGGGGGGGGCTATGGTTTTTTTTTAAAAAATATTTTGGAGCTGATTTTATAAAAAAAAATTCTGAAGGAGGCTTTCTGCCCAAAAAAGTAATGTTAATTTTGAAGAAAAATATTTTGTTGATACACGTGAAAAAAAAACATAACCCCCCGCCTTCAGGTTAAATGGTCGGTCCCTTACGACAAAATTATAGCACAGGTAGTCTATCCAACCCTACATGCAATGAAATACATTTGATGCATATTTTGAGCTAAAATCCTAGACGTAAACAAAGCCATGGCCATCGCCATTATACATCACCAAGTCTTCATAATGTAACTCTACAGTGTATACTTCCTTGCATCACATTCGAACAAAACTGTATTCTTTACCACTTACCAAATTGAATTCTCTGTATTACTGATCAATCCTCATCTTTATACATGTAAGAAGTTGTTATACGTTCTTTTTGCCAGCACAGGGTTATTTAACCCTGTTGAAGACAACGCTAATAAGAGTTTTGATGCCGTCAACCTTGCCAATATCTTGTATCACAGAAATGTAAAAACAAAAACAAAAACAAAATACTCCCATATTTTAAACACACATCAGTTCCAATCATTTTATACTTCCCCAATCGCATCTAAAATTTTCAACCATAGATGTGTATTGCAGAACCTTACCACCGACGACCTTAAGTGTAAACAACTCGATTGGTCATGTGCTAATTCACCATACAAATTAATTCCTCTGGTCTCGTCATAACAGAAGGCTTGAATGTCATTGAAAGCAACTCGCTTCGTGATATCTTAAGAAAAAGACCTTAACTTCGTGATCAACGTTCCATTAACTGGGAAAAATTTTAAAACTGTAGAAAACTACGCCAGAAAATGGATTAAACGTGAACAAGATGAAGAACTTGATTTTCTTTTGGAGTGAACTAAGGCTATGAGGTCAATGATTCTAAAACGAATCAATCAGCTACAATGGTCAATGAGAACTAAAGCATCATCAATTTTCAAAAATGCAGATATTGTCAGTTACTTGTCCTCCATTCATGACAAATATGTCGTCGTTCCTGCCAAAAAGACCCCTTACAACATCATTTTTATTTGCAAAAAATAGTAATGGTGCATTACATGATACCCCGCCACGTTTCACAAAATTTTTAAGTTTAAAGGGGCATAACTCCAGGACTATGCATACTGCTGAATCCAAAATTATACTTGGCCTGTATTTTGTGGTAAACAATTAACATACCAAGTTTGAAGACAGTATGTTATTTCATTCACAAGTTATGAGAGCAAAACCCTAAAATTTGCTAAATTTCAAAGTTTCAAGGGGCATAACTCCAGAACCCCTTAGACCTCTGAACCCAAAATCAAATTGACCTGAGTTTTGTGGTAAACAACTTACATACTAAGTTTGAAGATCTTGTGTTATTTCGTTCACAAGTTATCAGTTGGAAACCCTAAAATTCGCAAAATTTCAAAGTTTCAAGGGGCATAACTCCAGAACCCCTTGGACCTCTGAACCCAAAATCTAATTTGACCTGAGTTTTGTGGTAAACAACTTGCATACCAAGTTTGAAGACCTTATGTTATTTCGTTCACAAGTTATCAGTCGGAAACCCTAAAATTCGCAAAATTTCAAAGTTTCAAGGGGCATAACTCCAGAACCCCATAGACCTCTGAACCCAAAATCAATCTTGACCTGAGTTTTGTAGTAAACATCTTGCATACTAAGTTTGAATACCTTGTGTTATTTTGTTCACAAGTTATCAGTTGGAACCCCTAAAATTCACAAAATTTCAAAGTTTCAAGGGGCATAACTCAAAAATCCCTTGGACCTCTGAACCCAAAATCGAACTTGACCTGAGTTTTGTGGTAAACAACTTACATACCAAGTTTGAAGACCTTGTGTTATTTTGTTCACAAGTTATCAGTCGGAAACCTTCGGGGGACGGACGGACGGACGGACGGACGGACACACGACTGAGGGTATCAGATAATACCTCGCCACTTCGTGTGGTGGGGTATAAAAATCATTATATCAATGTTTAAAGAAAGAACTGGCCATTTATAATTCTAAGGGCAATCCAACCTGCACAGCTACAACTCTGTCTAAGGAGGAGATATTACAGAATGATAAATCTGTTTTGCTTTCCTTTGGGATTTCGGAAAGGAAAAGACACGGATCTCCTTCTTTGTATTGGGTACCAACATTACAGAAATGACTATACAATTAACGGTACATCACTGGATCTGCAAAATGTTCTACAAAACCTATTTCGAAGCTGTTAACCTCTATCTTGACAGCTATTAAAGATGGCCTTCGAAATATTGTGATTTTTTTTTTTTCAAGAAGCGGTATAAATGAACTATGGATATTGAGAAAACCTAAGGATCTACTTGACAGAAACTACAGAAACCACAGAACTACAGAAACTAAATTTACAGTAACTTCGGTATTTTGTTATTTGACATCTTAAACACTAGAACATCATCACACTGTAAGAGTATTAAAACTTGACTTACTACCATTCCTCAAAACAACTGAAATCTTGGCTGAAAGATTTACTTCACGGACGTTTCTCCCGAAAGACGGAGATATAGGTACATTGTTATAGTTAGAGAACAAGCTTACTTTATAAAATATGACTCCGAATCCGAGAAAAGGTAAACAAAGCAAGAAGTGATTAAAATGTTAAGAGTTTCTAATCGACAATATATTTGTCCAGTTTTGAGGACTTGTATTTCAACAGGCTATCAGAATCCAATGGACACAAACTGTGCACCTCTTTTAGCCTATCTGTTTCTCCACTTTCATAAGCTGAATTCATCGCAGGGCTTCTTCAAAATAAACACTAGCCCAATCCTTTTAATTTTAGCTTCCGTTACATAGATGTGTTTTGTAACTTAACAACTCTCATTTTGGTGATTTTCTTCATCTGATCTATGCAAAAGAGTTAGAAATTTAGGATACTACTGACACTTCCACATTGACCTCATTCCTTCACCTTACTCTTGAAATTGACAACAGAGTTAGACTTCAAACTAATCTGTATGACAAACGCGTTGATTTTACTTTTCCAATTGTCAACTTCCTCTTTCTTTGTCCCAACATTCCTAAAGTGCTGGCATAATGACTTTACATCTCCCAACTCATTCGCTCCTCAAGAGCTTGTGGTCGATACAGTGATTTCTTTGAAAGAGCTAGGTTGTCCACAAATAGGCTACTTGAGCAAGGGTATGTTACGGATAACTTGAGGTCATCACTACAGAAGTTTTATGGTCGACTGGTCCTTTATACTTTTTCGCAATAGAAATTACCGAATGTTTGTTCGTTATTCATTCAAATCATCCCGATTTAATCTATAGAACTTTGAAACTTTCTATGCAGAATTCAATTCAAAGCGGCGTCTGTACCTTGTTTATTTTACATTTATTGGCTTACATGTGAGAAAAATCTTATTTGTTGTTTTGTTGGGATTTTGATAAAACTATGTAATTGTTAACTTACTGTTACAATTATACAAATCATTAATCGTTTTAATATCCATAAAACTCAAATGGTTGCGTTGTCCCATGTGCCCAATCAGTCTGTGTTCTTTTGGTTTGATAGTATACCGATTGTGTTTAGGATCCACACTAAAAAACTAAACAAAAACTTAATCATAGGAAGGTTGATGAGAAAATCTGCAATTCTGTGATTGTGTTTAGCAAAATAAATGCCAAAGAAATTTACCCCCATCCAATTTTAAATTTTGTAAAGGTTATTGTAAGTTGCAATTGTCAATCTTCAATTTTATTTGCAGAATTTTAATGAATATTATTTTTAAACATATCACCAATCACCATCCACTATTACATTTCCTCATTTTATTATTATATGTATCAACCAAATATCAGTGTGCAGCATGAAAAATAATTGCAAAATTATCGTGTCCTTGTTTGGTTACATGCTTCGTGTTTTTATTTATTTGTTGTCAAGGTAGATTTTGACAAAATGAGACACAACCTCGAAAAAGTTTTCTAAGGTGATCTTCACGAAGTGCTGTTACTTTATTCAACAAACCTGACAACTAACTTTAGTCTTCACATAGAAAAATTCATGCAAAAACTGAGTTACCGTGATTTTCAGACCAGTAAACAAATTCACATACAATTTTACGGACATGGGCCAATGAAAACCCGAAGAAATGATTAATTCAACACTTTGTAATTATAATGGTATTTCAATAACATTAATATTTGGGGTATCAAATTGAAATAAGAACAAATGGAGAAATCAGTGGCTCTTAATCACTTCCACGTTCTTAATAAAATATAACCTAATGTTTTACGAAACAACTGATATCAATGCCCGAGGCAAAAACCATACTTAATGGATTTAATCGGCGTTTTACATTTCCGAAAAAATATTTTACGTTTCCGGAAAAAATAGTTTACCTTTCCGCAAAAAATATATATTACTTTTCCAGAAAAAAAAATTTTCGTTCCCGCAAAAGAAATATCTCACCTTTGTAAAATAGTTTGCGACTTTATATCCACAATTTTATGTTTATACAAAATAAAGACGACCGCTACATGATCCAATAAAATTTGAACGTTCAACTTTTTTTTCTTTTTTTTTACTTGTCACATTCGCAGAATATTTTGTACAAAAGTATTACATACAATATTAAAAAGAAACACGTACTATCATAGCCAACAAGTATTTATTGTTTTGATACTTTTTGCAGAAGTTTATTTTTGTGGGTTGAAAAGGGAACATATCAGACCAATATGTATACATCATATACATGTACTTGTAATTCAAATTCTAAGGTAAACATGTTCAAAATCTTAACTGGATTTATCAGTGAAGTCTTATTAAAGCTAATCCCAATAGTCAAAACAAAATAGTGTGGATCCACCCAGTACATTCATGCACAAAGCTGACGATCATATTTTTTGTCAATGTTATTTAATCATTATAAATCATATTGAAATTGTAATGAAAGCTGTATACCCGATTATATGTAACGTACATTTTCGGAAACGTAATGCATAAAATTTGCGGAAACGCAATGATTAACATTTGAAAAATTTGCGGAAAAGTAATACGCCCGATTTAATAGACAGTTTGAAAACAAAGCACAACATTCTATCATTTTGCCACTATTTTTTTAAGCTCAGCAATAATAAACCGTTTTTCCACCAATTATAACTCTAACCCTTAATTCATTTTTGCAACTGGTGTTCTGGATTTATGATTTTTTGGTTGTTTCTTTGGTATTCATTTGGAAATTTATTCCTTTTCTGTTTAGAAACAGTTTACATCAAAAATGTGGAAAATTCTTATCTAATTTTATCAAACAAATACTGAAGGAAAAGGGCAAAACAAATCCAACCAAGAAAATTTAAATGTAACACAAGTGGAGACGTTAATAGATGAAAAAACCCGAAAAAAGGGAAAAAAAGCAAAAATGAACACGAACATCACAAAGCAAAATAGAATCATTGTTGCAATCTTTGTCATGGTGACGACCGTAAAACCCTTGTAGTGACAATTGCAACAATAGTTGGACATAACCTTGATGTATAAGGTTTCCCTCTATTGATAAAATCGCGGTGCAAAATACAGGCACGACAATAGCGAACGAGTTATGCGATGTAATTAACTTTAACAATCACCCTGAAACCATTACTGACGCCTACCCGCAACAACAAACATAGAATAGCATTAGCAGAGTTCAATTTCTATGGAATTCGGCTATAAATTTACTTGTATATCTTTAATATATACTTATTGATTGCAGGTGATATGAACCATTAACCCCAACTTTCCATATTCAACTAGTGATACGTCTGACCCCTCTCTAAAGAATTGCATATGTTTACAAGTAAGTATTCTTACCAATGGTCCATAATGCATTACGGATTCAACATCATACGGCTCCTTTGTCCTCATTAATGTTTTATCAAAGTATCTTTTAGCTGGTGGTTGAACATTATCCAGCAAGATTTTAACCGTATTGTCTCTATCTGGACGTGCATGCTCGTGATATAAACCTGCTGTATGTCCAAATTCGTGTGCAATGCTGTATACCTAAATATAAATTAATAACATTTTATTCTTCCTTTTTGAAACTCACTTCATATTTTACAATGACAACTAATTTAAACTAAGATTTTCAAAGAAAAAAACAAGATACTAAAATTAAATGAAGTTACATTGGCTATTTTCTTGCCTTTTCAGAATACAAACAATCAAGGTCGATAACACCATGTGAATCAGTTGATGGCTTTACTTTTTTAAACTCTATGTCTTTTTTGGAATTATATCTAGCAATCGTACTTTCATGAAGTCCATTCACTAAGTTAGTTTAATAAAAAATCAAAATCCAAAAAAGTTTTGATTCCAATATTATTAAATTTCCTGGAAAACTCAAAAAGACCTGTAGTTTTGGGGAATTTCGACTTCGTAACCATACCTTTTGAATCTCTATTCAGTAAGTATTCCAATTCAAACGATCACATTTCAAAACAAAAAAAAAATATTCTAATTATGGTAACTTTCCTGGAAGTCTCAATACATGTAGTTTAACATTTTCAAGATCAGTTATGGGTCCAAAAAAGGAAGCAGGGGTATTGCAATTTATGATTAGCATTTTCCATTATAGGCTGCCACATTAAAACGTTCATTTCGACTCTTTAATTTTTTCATTAGGTTTGACTGCTCTTAAGAGATATTGATCGAAATATGTAGAATATTGAATAAATAGTGCAACATGTGATTCAAATTACTATACTGGATTTCCACTGTCGTTGCATTCATTTTGTCATATATTATTCAAATATTGATGATTTAAAAAACTGAATATATAAAATCCTTGAATGATTAACTAAGTATAATAGATGAAATTGTTTATGGAAAATGACGAAGAAAATAAGGATCCAAATTTGGTACCTCATATCTAAAATGTCTAATGTTATTGGGATAAGTTCTTCAAAACAAAAATAAAATTTACCTTATCAAAGCAATTCTTGCCTACTTCGACCTCTTGTGTAGACTGGGTCCGACCAATATGGGATGAACATCTAAAAAAGAGAACATTTCAATATCCAGATATTTGCATAAAATAATGAAATTATTACTGTTTTAATTGTGTCATATGTACAGAATCTTTTCTATTTTATATACTTACTCTTTTTCTTTCCTTTCCAATTGTACATGCAATCGTACTTTTCCATCAAAATAAAAAACAGAGATTCCGAACAAATAATATCTCTCATTCAGAAATTTCCTTTCTTTTGGTCTAAAGATGAGACCATAAAATAAAAAATTTATATACGTTACTTGCATCATATTTCTCATTTCTTACATCTGTGAATCAACTTGCATTGGGCCTTGACAATCGTGTTTTAAAAATAGCTCATGTAAAAGTTATTATAACCATTTCTTCACGGGACTACATGTTTTTTCATTGAATAATACCCCAAATGTTCTTTTCACATTATATTTGAGATTTTTTCTGTGTTACTGTAATTCTTTTTCTTATTATTATTGAATCATGTTTACAGCAAGGTCAAATAAGCGAGCGTTATTCCTGTTGCAAATTGTACTGCCGAACTATCGTACAATATATCACAACATTTGGATTTGTAGATGAAGTTTTTGTATTTATGATTAACAGTAGGCAAAAAAGTATCCACTTCCGGTTTGACATGTGTAATCTACAACTTCCTGTTCTAGTCAAGTGAAGACCGTATACAGTCATATGACTATTTTAGTTTGGTATTTGTGCTACAAGCACATCCGGTGACATCACTTCCGGTTTTTGTTCTAGTGACGGCAAATTTTTTTAAGGGAGGAGGGCAATGTTGTCAACTTTGAAAGCTTGTACGTCTCTTAAAAGCCTGGTTTGCTATACTGATTTTTTTATATTTTGAAGATATCGTAGAAAGGTATCTATTTAAGTAAAACAATTAAATTTTGAATTCGGAAGTTTTTCTGGATTTCACTTTTTATGTCCCCCCAGGGGGCAAAAAGTGGTAAAAAATCTAACCTCAATGTGCACATAATTGGGAATATTGGCAAAAATAATTGACAGAAGTGGATATATTTTAAGAAATACCTTTAAAACAACAAAAACTTTTAATCAAATCACTCTTTTTACAGAAACAATGTACAATTTGTTTTTTATATTGTCAAAAGGGGTGTAAATGGGAATTCGGACCATTATCAAGGGGGAGGTAACTTTGACCCCATTTATCTCAGAAAAATGCCTGGAAAGGTGGTCCAATATTTATACCAAAGAAAGGGTATATATTCAATAGTAATATATTAAAAAAATAGCCATTTTGAATTAGGAATTATTTTTGGGGTCAGGTGTCCTCACTAACCTTAAGCATAATAATTTCACCTTCCATTGTCTTGGTTCCGATTAATTGATGGTGTTGATATGAAATGGACACAAACCGAGAAAGAACTAGACGTTTTTTATTCATGACAGTTCTATTCATCCCTCTATCAAATTTACCCTTAAGTGTCAAAATCAAAATATCCTTTCTTAATACTACCACCACTATAAAAAATGGATTAATTGCCACCGAGATATACTAGTATTCAAAACCGACAGACAAACATGAATATCTGTCACCATCAAGTTGCTAAACAACACACTTTTTTAATAGCATACCATATAGCCAGGCCATCAGAGTAAAACTCATTTGCTCATCAGATAACACCTCTAAACATAGACTTAGGGACTTAAGACACCATCTAAAATCAAGAGGGTACTCTGACAAAGTCATACAAAAAGGGTTCAGTAGAGCATGTCAAGTCAACAGAGACGAGCTCCTTCAATACAAAATAAGAAGGTCAATAAAAGAGTTCCCTTGGTCCTCAACTATCACCCTGCGTTAGCAAAATTTTTGAGATATGTCCGACATCACTGGAAGGAAATTGAAAAATTTTCCCTGAGCCACCAATCATTGCTTTTAGACGACCAAAAAGCATTAAGGATACTTTGGTCAGAGCGAACCTTCCGCAAAACTCGTCACAACTTGGCAAATGCAAACTTGTGGTGATAAAAGATGCAATTGTTGTCAGCAAATGCAACAAACACAAACATTCAGAGGCAAAAACAAGTAAGGTATACAAGGTGTTCTGCAATGTAAATAGTATCCTTATGTCGTATACCTCATTGACTTCCAGGTCTGTGGTCTACAGTACGTGGGTGAGTGAGTCCAACCATTCAACAAGGGAATGAATAGACACCACAGTGACATCACCAAAAACCATTCCTGGCTGTCAGTCAATTTTTCAAATTACCTGGGCACTCTTTGGAAGATTTTGCAAGATCAAAAAAGACCACCATTGATCACGAGCGGGTTTGGAGCGACAAACAGAGACAATCGAGAGAAAGCTTCTGAATCAGTGAATTATGTACACTGTAACCGCATGGCATTAACAAAAAATTGTAGTTTTTTGTTTTTATCCCGTTCATTTAAGTATTCAGTTTCACAGTATTTGTTTATGTATTTCTTATTTATTACAGTTGTGGTATTTGTACATATATGTTTAGTGTGGCTAATTTCCTTTCCCTACCCATCTCTTCCATTTGCCGGTGGCAGTCAGTACTCGTTGCACTTCCGCCTTTATATTTTTTCTTTTTTTAGATAGAACTTTTTAATGGATTAATTCATTCTCGATGTAGCCAAAATATTGCTCACTGGACGTTTAAATTCAACTTATAAATCAATCATGTTTTGTGGGATAGTCAGGGGAAAATATCATTGACAATCGTTGTGTTTAAATTGTTTTCTTGTGTCCGAGCAAAAATTCTTGGACAGTCTATGTAGGTTACCTAATTTTTACAATAAATTATCAGATCATCAGAGACGCTGAGAAAGCTAGTAGGTCTCGCGAAATATTTGTCATTTGATCAATTTATGTCTTTTATTGCTTAAACTTTATTTTGATGTTTTTGTATATCAATTTAGAGTTTAGACGTATATGTATGGTGTGAGGTTCCTCAATGTGTTGAAGACCATATGGTGACCCCTAGATGTTTTGTTTTTGGTCGTTTTAACCTGGATATGGGATGTTGTCTCCTTGACATTTCCCCCATTTCCTTTCTTTTTCATATATATAATTGACACATATGATATTTTTAAAGGTGTTGCAAGAATTCATAGTTATATATTTAGAGTCCAAAAAACCTACATATGTTCCAAGCTCAGATTGGTTTAATTGGTGATACGATATCTAGAACAAAATTTTATGACAGATTACACAGAATAAAACAGATATGTTCATCCCAGCTTTTTACCTAAGCTTCTGCTATGAACACCATGTACATTTTCTGAATCTTGCAAGTTTCTGAGCTCAACCACAGCGAGCTTGAAATTTATAAATTTATTATACACCTACTTCTGTTTAATACCGAGGCCTTTTGCTGTACATAAATAAAAACTGGCACTTGAAATATATGCTTTATGACATACTGTTAAAAAACTTACCAAAATTCTGGTGTAAATTACTTTTGGGGTGTAAAAAATTTTATTGAAGTTTTAGATAAACTTCAATCAATTCAAAGAGCAGTCTCATTTATCGACATTTTTGATTTTTCTTCACTTTAAACTACCCTTCCACATGATTTGATTAAATCCAAATTGGGACAACTTATTAAGATCTTTTTCTATTCTGTTACGAACGAGACTTCAAGAAAAAACTTCAAAACGGAATAATACCAAACAGTGATAAACTTATTTCTATTTTCAATGATAACAGCAGGTATATTGACGATATCCTCACTATTGACAATCCCCAGTTTTTAGATTATGTAGACATTATTTACCAGCAACAACTAAAATTAAACAAAGCAAACAATGATGCTAAATACTGCCCTTTTCTGGATCTTACTATCATTTTTGACTCTGGTAAAATAAAAACTAAAGTATATGATAAACGGGATGATTTTGATTTCACAATCAATAATTTCCCTTTTCTTGACGGCGACATCCCTCTAGCTCCATCCTATGGGGTGTATATTTCTCAACTGGTACGATTCGCACGAGTGTGTTCTACTCTTGACGATTTTAATGAACGTAACCTTACTATCACAGCCAAATTTTTACAACAGGGATACAGATTTCATAAGCTGTTGAATACATTTAAGAAGTTTTATAATAGATATGAGCATTTGATGTTTAAATATGGCGTTACTCGTAAACAGCTTATTACTAAGGGCATTTTCAATCCTCGTTTTTATGGAAATGTTGTTAAAAAATTCCAGAAATTGATTAAAAGTCCAGAAAAGCTAGGACGTAACTTACATTCTTTACGTAATAGGGGATATCGACAAGATATTCTGCTTGCATCCGTAAAATTAGCTTTGAGACCTAATGACCTGTACATTTTGCACACATACTGGCCTCTCACTGATACTGCCGATGTCTACTGAAATCTATAATGATTCTTGACCAAACCCTTCAGGAAGTTTTGAATTTGATTTTTCTTCCGTAGTGCGACAGTGTTCTACCAGCAGACTAGGCTCCTTGAGCTAGCCGGCAGTTTAGCAGCGAGCATTCCTTGACCCATCTTTCTAAATTGTGTATTGTTTTTTCTTTCTTTTCAAGATTGTGGTCATGGAGTTAGTGGTTTACCTGTATTGGGTTTAATTAGTATGTTTATTATACTATAGGGAAACGGGACAGATAAAGGGGAGGTTTGGGTACCCATTAACCGGTTTAACCCTACCGCTGGCTTTTGCTAGTGCCAGTACCAAGTCCGGCTGTCCCGAGTTCCTATCGTTGTCTACGTTTGTCTTTTGTCTTATTCGTGTTCTTCATGTGTAGTTCCATGGCAGATTGTGGCATGTAATTATAATTTTCAGCCATTGTAGGGGTTTCCTGTTATCCATTTTTTTACATAAGTGATTATTTTAACCTTTGAATTGTGAACTTTCCCTTCCTTTGCAGTAACATTTAACATTGTTAATGTTAGACATCTAGTTTATATGGTGACGGTTTGAAAATATCAACTGTCTCAAAAAAACTTCAAAGTCAGGGGAAAATGTTCAATCTGTTACTTTCGTTACTCAAAATTGTAATGAATGTCATCACATTATTGAAATATATGACATGCCAGTGTTACAAATGAAAATGGACAGTTAACACCAGGTTTACAACTATCGTAAATATGTAGAAATTATCGTAACTTTTGTGGAATGAAATGAAAGACGTCTTGATACGGTTCATTGTATATTACAAAGCTATAGAAACATGCCATGGAAACGTGACGTAACATTAGCGCGAAACAATGTTAACGTGCATTACGCGGAATTCACAACATCCTGGGTCCGCGCGAAAGTAAAATTTGAAATGAAATTACTGAAACATTATAAAAATGAATCATCAAGAAATAACTGTACTTTAAGTGTCTCTCAGTAATAGAAATGTCCATTCAAACTTACACAGAATTCAACTATTAACAGTTAACAGTCTCTATAAATGAAATTAATCAGTCCGTGTCTTTATCTTCTCCATGGCATCAAGTTTTGCTTTACGACACGAATTTTGCGTATAGTCCATATTACATACCGAGTCATGATCGCAAGCACATTCTCTGTTTTATGTTACTTCAAGAGGATAAAGCTTTATGATTGGGCGTGAAGTAAGTCCATACTTAGTTCGTATCACAGCATACCTGACAAATCCAACTGCTCCTGCGTTGAGTTTATCCACTACGGCTAGAGTCTATTTGGTCCTTTGTGAATCATCATACACTTGTACGGCATCTCCTATGTTTATAACTTGTTTGTCGCTTCCCGGGTTGCGATGATACTCGCGAAGAGATTTAAGATAATCATGTTTCCACTTGTTCCAGAACTGATTGATTATATGTGTTTTCTGTCGAAAGAGTTTATTCATAGACTCACGAGTCAATTCAATGGGCGAATCTTCTAATTCTTGATCCTCTGGATACGGTAGTGACGTCATTCATCTTCCGTAATGTATATGCGACGGAGTCAGTGGTTCATCTGAAGGGTCCGATTACACATAAGTTAACGGCCTGTCATTGAGAATGGTTTCCAATTTGGTTAATATTGTCTTTAGACATGACGAATCGACGGAATGCAGTAGGTTTGGCGGAGTAGTGTTACGGTACTTGACAAGCCTGAATGTAAATGAGTCACGTCTGCATCCTTGATTATGAGTTCTGTAAGTGTGTCCTTTGGCGATAGCAGTAACGGGAATCTTGCATTTTCATCCAACGGAGCATTGTGAATGTGTATCGTATCAAGTCCTCCTTATCCATGAATAGTTTAAACTGTTTGACAAGGTTGTGTTTTTGCCCCTTCCTATTTAAATGTCTTGAATGATATCGGAGTAATATCTATGCTGTGTATCACATATCAACATAATAGTTGCATTTTGTAGTTCATTCACGGTCAATGTTCCTAGTTGTCTTTGTTGCGATCTACAATTTGTGATAAATCTTTTCACATAAGCAGTAACTCGAATGAGCTTCATGAGTGAGCTGAATCTGTCTATAACAATAACGTTTCTTATTTCAAGTGTTCTATCTTATTCCATTTGTGTTGTAGTTTGCACAATGTCAATAATAACTTCTTGTTCGGTGATTGCCGACATAATTTGAGTTTCATCCTTGTTCCACACTCGTTTCTAAGCCATTCCGGGCCTTGCATCCATAGATTTTCCTTTTAACTTCTCTGCTGTAATTCCTCTAGATAAGATATCGGCTGTATTACAGTCACTTGGGCAAAATCTCCATTCATACTCATCTGTGAGTTCTCTTATTTCTCTGAAACGGTTTTCGGTAAACGGTTTCAAAGTCGTCTTTGAATTCAACCAGCTCAAGACTATCTGACTGCCACTCCATAATACAACTCGATTAATATTTACATGCTTTAAAATAAATGTTAATAATCTACTACCTATGACGGCAGCCATCAACTCAAGTCTTGGAATGGTAAGTTGTTTGAGAGGTGCAACTCTGTTCTTTGCGATGATCAATGAGCTATTTCCGTTTGCAACAATGTAAGCACAAGCCCCGTAAGCTTTCATTCTTACGTCCACGAAAACATGTATAACATTGTTCTTGTCGCCATCTGAACAATCCTCAAAATAATGTCGATGTATTTCAGTTTTTGTTGCTTCTTGAATATCATCTCTAATTGTTATCCATTCTGTAGTCATTGCTTTTGATAGTAATTCGTCCCAGTTCATGTTGTGCTGCCAGATTTGCCGCATAAATATCTTACTGCGGATTGTAATAGGACTTATTATCCCAAGTGGATCATATATACTGGATGATTGTCGTAGTACTTTGCGTTTTGTGATGAGCTTTGATGTATCCATCTTGTATTTAGGAAATTCTAATGTATCACTTCTTGTGTGTCCCAACATAGTCCGAGTAATTTGATAACTTTAACATCTTTGACTTTATGGCCTTCCAAACGTTGAGATTTTATCTGCACTGAAGAGACATAAGTTGTCGAAATGCGCATATGCAGAATCAAAATTCACATTAACTTCGGTATTTAGTTATTTATCCTTGTCTAAAACATGTTTTAATGCGGCTAATTCTCTTAGATGTTTGTTGTTTGAGACGCAAGAGCATAAGTTGAATCCAGCCTCTGCAAATACGCCACGAACCAGTCTAAAGTATTTTGACAGTTCCAAATCGGAAACTAAACTTGATAAAATGTTATCCACATGCAGGTCTTGTGCCAATCTTTCTGTAAATTCGTTAAGATTGTCCTTCATATGTTTTGACAGTACAGCGTTCAATATGAACGGCGAGCCAGTGGCACCGAAAAGGACGGACTTTAATCTATAAGTTGTAAAATCACTGCTTGGTTCTGTTGGGTAACTCAACCAGAAAAAACTGGTAACATCTCGGTCCTCAGTATCAAGTCAAATATTTAGAAAAGCCTTTTCAATGTCTGTAGATGCTGCGAATTTGTTCATTCGGAATCTTAGTAGAATAGCGGTAACATCGTTCAACTTTGGCGGTACGTTCAGAAGGCAGTCATTTAAGCTAGCGCTTTCGGGAGTCTGTTTGCAGCTACAATCATACACGATCCTAATGGGTGTTGTTGATGAGTCCTTCTTTACAGGATGGTGCGGTATATAATGAAGCTTGTCCCTCGTTTCAGTTTGATTTTCCATGTCAACCCTCTCTATAAATCCTCGCTTTTCCTGTTCACAAATTATTTCTCCATATTTTGTAATAACTTAAGTTCTTTACTAAGACATCTAATTACGTTCCCGGTTCTTCTCAGTGCTACTAAGTTATTCGGTAACGGGGATGGTCAGTTTTCCATGGAAGTTTGGCTACGTATTTGTTCTCTTGAAATAATATTGATGCATTCTCGTACGATATCTGAAATTCATCTAGTTCACTAGTCTAATGTTGCTTCTCTGTTCCAACGGATTCAATCTTCCAATATTTCTCTAAGTCGAACTCTTCCGTCTTATGTCATACGATAACATTCAGTTAAGAATTTACAGTCTTTTGATTGATATTTGAAGAGCATGTAATTGGCCCTAACAAAAGGTAACCAAGTTTGGATTGAACGGCGGTAGGTCCGTCACCTCTTATTATAGTATCCCTACAACATTCCAATAATAATCTGCTCCGATTAATATCTGTATTTAAAACATGTCATCTTCAGATACGGGATGGGCTAATTTTAGCCCGCGCAAGTGTTTCATATTGGCAACAGATCGAATGTGGGTCTTTAACGGTACTGCAATTTGCGCAATCACAAGGACATTCAATGGTATAGTTTCTCCCTCGTCGGTTTGAAGATATATCGTCGAAGTTTTCATTTGCCTTACTTGCCTATTATTTTCACAAAATCCAGAAAGATGTATGATTTCGTTTCCATGTGTAGTCAAATTCAGTTTTTCAGCGAGTGACTCTGTTACGAACGACCTTTGCGCCTATATTGGCTTCTGTGGTATATTTCCCTAAACTAACATTAACTACGGCGGTTTACAGCAATACATTCGATGTTCTTTGCATAAGTGACCAATGAAGTACCCAATTCCATCATCTTCTACTGGCGGTTTACTCGATTACGACTTTTCATCTTTCGTGCATAAGCTTGTATGGTGTCGTTTGATACACTTTTTTGCAATTTCTATTCGACTTACATTCTGCTAATTTGTGATTGCCTAGACAGTTAAAGTATAGTTTTTCTCTCTTAACAATATTCTTGCGGGCGTTTATGGTTTTTATTTTCGTTGATTGGTCCATGTTCAGTGTCATGACAATAAGTACACGGCCTCTTCTTATTTGTTATATCTGGTATATTATTTATAGCATTACGCGGTACAAGTACTCTTTGTGTTCGTAATTTAGCATTTGTCAAAAATGAAGCGGTGGCGAGTTGGTTTTCAACTTTCTGTGGCAACTGACCAGCTACTAGAATATTTATCTCATTCAATGTTGCTCTGCTCAAATCACTTAGCGCCAAATTTGTAGACCTATGTTTACTTCCTGAGTTCTGGCGAATTTCTGCAGGTAGCTTACCCAAAAAAGCTGGAACTAGTAATGAGCCGTAGGTAGCATCAGTCTGTCCTAGGGATTCCAATCCTCGTATATAAGTTTCCGTCTTGTCATTATAATTGCATAGGCTAGCTATTAAGTCTTGTAATTGCACCTTTATGTCCAGTTTGAATGGCTTTCAGTTTTGCACTCATTCTACCGTTTAGTCACGGCACCATAAATATCGTAAATATGTAGAAATTATCGTAACTTTTGTGGAATGAAAGAAAAGACTCTTGAATACGTTTTATAGTATATTACAAAGCTATAGATACACGCCATGGAGACATGACGTTACATAAGTGGGAAACAAGGTTAACGTCCATTACGCGGAATTCACAACAACAACCTACTCGATTTGAAATTACCGGTTTTGGCTTTATTATGGAATTACAAACTGAAAGCGTGATGGGTGCCCTTTATCGAAGCACTTGATTCTATGAGAGTTCATATTGTTGGTGCTTCAGTTTTGAAAGAAAACATGTAATTTTCGTATTTTTGGTATATTTTAGGGTTTTTTGTTCGTGTTTGTCATGTCTCTAGACATCGATTTATGTGATGGGCGTGTTTTTTTCCTTTGGTATTTTAATATCGATATATAATAGAAGTTATACATACGATCCAGCAAAATAGATGTTTACAACACTGTCGTGTCCAGCTTGTGCCCTAGCGGACGGTGTATCATAGCGGAAGCGAAGGCATGTTACATCTTCCCATAGTTTCATCGCTTTTTGTATGTTTGATTTGGCCAACCTTCCATCTGCATCATTCGCTGAAATAATTCGTAGCATGAAAATGACAATGACGACAAGAAAGTTAACGAATTTGCAACTGAGTTAATGGCTACAAATATGTTTATTTTGACAAATATGGTCCCTTTAGTGTAGAGATGTTTTCGATCAAACTTTAAGATTTTCTCAAGATTTTTTTCCTAGACAAATTAAACATTATACTTACTATTTGAAATAAAGAAATGATCAAAACATACCAAACTATGTAAACAAAATTAATAACAAAACAAAGAAAAGAAAAACACAAATCAAATAAAAATTAAAGTTGAATTAATGAATGAAGAATACAATTAAAACAGGCTACAACAAAACAAAATATTTAAAACATAAGAGGCTCTCAACAGACTGTATTGCTCACCTGGAAAATGAAATTTTGATAAACTCAAAGGCAATCAGTCTAATGATGCCACTACCTTCCGCCTTGGATGAGACATGAACATTATCACACATTTTTGAAGGAGGTCAAACACATACTAATGTGACAATTGGTGTTTTGGTTTCAATGAAGACTTCTAGGATGAGGTAAAAAAAAAATTAATTGCAAACCTTGAAGTGGGTCACACTATGTCAAACTATGTCACCGCTGGCGACCATCTTGGATGAAGAACGGAAAAAAAACTTTGATGAGGACCAACGACGGATTTTTGTGACTAAATTTGGTTGTAATTGGCCCAGGGTTTTAAGAGGAAAAGATTTTTGAATGCATCCACAATAGGATCCCAATGTTAAACTATTTTCCCGCTATCATCTTAGATGAGGGACGACCATAGAAATAACAACCTTTGAAAATGACCACCCAGGACTATTGTGACCAACCTTCAAATTGCAAATTCGAATTCCAATTCTTGGCAAAATAACCACCCATCAACAACAACAATATCATGACTTATATTTCGAAAACCGATTTTATTTGAAAATTTTCATTTTTTAAAAATTTGTCTTTTAAACAAAGGAGTATCGCTCTCGTGCAAAACTCTATGCCTTTGTTGATTTTGGCATCCATGTAGATCATATTGATTATTTGTTCTATATCAGCTTTTATTCATTGATATAGAAAAAAGAAGGGAAACGGGGAATGTGTCAAAGAGACAACGACCCAAAGGGGAGTAATAAAAACTCAAAGCCACCATCAGATCTTCAATGAACGATGAGGAAATCTCACACCCAACGGCAGGTCGGAGTCGGCCCCTAAATAAAGAGTAATCAAGTTCAGCGAAATAAACATAATCCTAGACTCCTATAGACTTAAAGTAAACTAACTAGAAAACAGACAAGACACACAAAGGCTTAATAAATTTCCTGACTTAGGACAGGTGCAAACCTGCTGCGGCGGGGTTAAACTAGTTTTATTGGGCCAAAACCTTCCCCCTAGCCAATATGATAAATAAAAATACAATAGTAACAGCAGTAAAATTCAGTTAGCAACAGGACTGAGCCAATTGTGAAAAATTAAACTGAAAGAACTTAATATACGGACATAAGCATGAAATCACAAAAGACTACTAGCAGTTAACTGACATGCCAGCTCCAGACCCTTTACCAACTGACAAATTAGTTATGTACCCTCAGTATAGAGCTTCCACCATTATCCCTTCCTGTAAGGGGTTTAGCATAATGATTTCATGCATATACCGGAATACATAATCCGTGTCCATGCAATACAGATTTTAGAAATTTAGAATGTGTTTAGTTAAAATGCAAAGAGCCTATCAAAAGATCAGTGTTAATACCAAAGAGGGCCATACGTAATGACTTGTACACATTACCGTAATTATAAACCTTATGATTTAGACGATTTAAAGGTTTTATAAGTTTGTAGGCGAGTTTAAGTATTTTTTACTCTTATGTAAAACATTACCGTAAAATAAGGGGTGTGAAATGCCAGCCTTGATTAGATGTTTACAGGTTGCATTGTATTTATGAACTAAGTCTTTATATCGATGATATTATTTAGTAAAGGTTTTAACCAGTTTATGATAACGAAAACCCTAATGTAATAGTTTTTCAGTTATGAAAAGATTCCGTTCATTAAAATCACAAACGTTATTACATACTCGAGCAAATCGAACAAGTTGAGATATGTAAACACCATATGATGGCGCTAATGGAACATCGCCATCCAAAAATGGATAATTAACTATGGGAAAAGAAAAATCGTCCCTTTTATCATAAATTTTAGTATCTAATTTACCATTCGTTATATCAAAATTGATGTCTAAGAACGGACAATGATGATTATTAGAATTGGCTTTATTCAAAGTAAGTTCTTTGGGGTCGATGTCCTTATAATACGTATTGAAGTCGTCATTATTTAAAGTTAAAATATCATCAAAATATCGGAAAGTGTTGTTAAATTTTTCAATTAAATGCTGTTAGATGGGTCTTTGCTGATGTTGGTCATAAACTGAGATTCGTAGCAGTTCAAAAAGAGGTCCGCTTAAATGGTTCACAATTGGTACGCATAGGAATTCATATGACCTGGCGATAAATAGAGTTCCGAATGTTTTTGATTTGAAGAGACATAAATTGTCGAAATGCTAATATGCAGAAACTAAATTTACAGAAACTTTTGAAAACCTGACAGCAAAATTAATCAAAAGGTTATTTGTGATCATTTACCTAAAGAGTACTACCCCAGGGTAGTACTCTTTAGGTAAATGATCACAAATTACAATGTGTTTTACTTTCATGTACACCAGTATAGTAGTACTCAGAATCTAGAAAATGTGATAGAAAGATTATCAAGAAAAGAAATAGATAATGTGTCAAGATTAGAGAGTAGAAGAAAGAAAGGAACAAAATCAACATAATAACGACGCGGAAAATTGAACAAAATAATTGGACTAAAAGGAGATAACGGAACAAAATCAACATTAACAAGACAGAAAGTGGGGCTAGAAAAAAAAGTAAAATTGGCTTTAACAAGACAAATAACAATATAAAAAATAGTAAATGGGACAAGAAAGAAAAATGAACAAAAGCATTATTTAAAAAAACAGGTTGTCTGAACAACAAATGTCTGCAAGACTAGACAGAAATAACAGAGTAAACTCATATTAACAAGACAGGGATAACTGAATATAATACATATAGGAACTAGAAAGGGGATTCAAAAATCCAAATCCATATTTACAAAACGGTATTATGAACAAAGTGGTAGTTGGAACACGAAAGAGGCATCGGAACAAAATCAATATTGACAAAAACAGGGTTAACTGAATACGGGTAATAACAAAATTACCAAATAGAACTGTTGGGCCGAAATCTAATGGGCAAAAAGAAAAGTAATGATAATATTCAATGGGAATTAAAAGAGATAGTGAAAAAAATCAACATTAACAAGATAGTTATAAAGAGTTATTGGGATACAAAGGAACTGGATAAGATAACATACAAACTGAACAATCTGGCAGCATACAGTACTTGCACAGAAATTAATGAACAAAACCGTTGGTGTAACGACAGTATGACGGAGATAAGTATTCGGGGGACTTCTCTACTGATTGGTTTCATCAAGAAAATGGGTTCAAACAAGGTTGTGTATTGTCTCCGACCCTGTTTTCCATTCTCATGAATGACCTAGTCGATATGCTAAACAAACAAGGCATTGGTAGTTGTCTTGCTGGTAAACTTATTAACTGCCTGCTATTTGCAGACGATATAGCCTTAATCGCAGAGTCTGAACACGATCTTCAACGGATGTTAGATGTTGCTTATTCTTTCGTAAATAAGTGGAATTTGTCTTTTAATTCCAAAAAATCAAAAGTTTTGGTTATAGGTAAGAGGGCGAATAAATCTAAACGGTGGCAACTGGGCCAAGATACGATCGAAGAGGCGAATGAATATAAATATTTAGGAGTTTATTTTTCTAGATCTCTGAAATTCAATTATCACATTAAATCGTATGTTAAAGAAAATGCAGAAAGAAAACTGAATTACTGTATTCGAATACTAGCAGAGCATGGCCGCTTCAATCGGTTCAATTTTGGGGACGCCCTTTGGAATAGTGTTTTGCGCCCTTCTGTTTCACATGGTTGTACGGTTTGGTTTCCGATGTCCAATGCACATATTGAAGCATTGGAAACTATACAGTATAAAATGGGAAAACTGATATTTAATACTAAAATGAATATTCCAAAGTCAGCTCTACTTTGTGAACTTGGCTGGGAACCAATCAATGCGTTTATGAACAGGCAACGAGTTTCATATTTCGCTCGTTTTAACGAGCTCCCAGATCATCGACTTTGCAAATTCGTTTTCAAAATACTTAAGACTTCGACTAATACCGAATATAGCATGTTCTTCCGTAACATATTTAATGAACTGGGCCTTGACCATTATTTTGATGGTGACATCAACCTCAAAACATTTAATTCTTTCTACGGAAAATATATAAGAGCATGCGAGTTTGAAAATATCGCATCAAAAAGTAGTTTAGAATTTTATCGATATTGTACATTAATAAAAGGGAGACAATCGTATATTTCCGAAGCAAATGATTTCGAATCGACTCGTCTTAAACTGCTTGCAAGAACAAATTGCTTGCATTTAAATGCCGTACTTTTTCGCATGTCTCTGGTTGACTCTGATAAATGTAAACTGTGTTCTCTGAATACACGGGAAGATTTACCTCATTTCTTCCTCGATTGTCCTCAATACCAAGATGTCCGCCGAGTTGTTTTTTAAAAAGCTAACGAGGTGTTTAATGAACATCAGTTGAACTTTGATTTTAATGAGGTTTCATCGTTCCAAAAGCTAGTTTTAAATTGGTGACCAAGGACTTTTATTTTCTGATAGTTTTGGTTCTAAATGCTGCGCCCTTGGTCAAGAATTTCTTTCCTCCGCTTTTAAGATAAAATGCTGCGCCCTTGGTCAAGAATTTCTTTCCTCCGCTTTTAAGATAAGAAATGAAATTTTAGATTTTTAATGTTTAGTATAATATTATGTTTTAATAATACTTCTAGGTAACTTAGAAGTGTATCACATAAGGTCAATTTTAATATTCATCAATTTTAATGATTGGTAAAGATGAGAACTTTTATTGTTTTAAATATGAACTGTTATGTATTATTTTAGATTTGTATTATTGTCATTTAATTGNTATATATATATATATATATATATATATATATATTATATATATATATATAGTGAAAAAAATCTGACTTAAGATATATATCTGAACAGAACCTTTAGGGTCATTTCAATAAATTGGCTAAAGAAGCAAAGATAACAGGAAACACTTACAATGGCCGAACATTACAATCACATGCCACAACCCACCAGGGAATTGCACACGAAAAACAATAAAACGACAAATGACAAATATAAACAACGATAGGAACTCGGGATAGCCACCTGGCCTTCTTGACGAGGTCAAATGGCGTGATGTGGTGACTGATTTGTTGATGTTTCTATCTACAATAACTTACAGATTCTTTATAAAAAGGTGACAAAATGCAACATTGTGCATGAATCTACACAGTGTTTTGTCTGTTTCCTTTCAAACTTTATGACAATATATTTGCTTTAAAGACAGAACCGGATAAAAGAAATACACGTCACAAACATACGGTAGGGACAGGTTTATTGAAACGGTTTTATTGTAGCTTGACAGAGATTGCAGCAGAAAATGTAACTGCACTAGCCAAAGGTGTTAGCTAGAAAAACAAAATCTATCATATTAGAAAGAGAAAATCTAACAAAATCGTTACTGTAATTATACAGAGAAAGCTAGATAAGACATCTTATTTGGAAGAGGGTAAAAATAGAACTGCCTTAGTATATTCAGAGTTCCAACTTTTCTTATCGAATTATTGTTGGTCGTTACAATATCCATGATGCAAAATCCTTATGAATTGTGTAAGCACATTGACTATGAGCAACGAAGTGTAAATTAAAAGAAGAACAAAGTGGCATCTATAGAGATAAGAGTATTTTGAATTTGTGTTAATGTTAAGCTTAAAAAGCAAATTTAAACAAACAAGTCAAAACACGGCCTTAACTGACTTTTTGAATTACTTACGAAAAGCACTATCGTATTTGTAAACTATTATTCCTTTTGGCCATAACTTTGCTGGATTCATTACCGTCTGTCTTTTCCTCCTTTTGCCAGGAAGTAAAATATCTCTTGCCATTTGCTTTGATTGGTCTGGAGTAAGAAGAATGTCGGATTCAAATGCACTACCATTTTCTTCTGGTGGTCGATTTACATTTAGTCTGTCCGTTTTTAAAGGTACATCCTGCGGAAAACAAAAACCTTTCAATAAATTAATCAAATCAAATGGGAATGAAAACTTCCCGAACAGACCTGTCAAAAGCCGAAATAAAAAAAAGACGAAGCAGGTGGAAAACCACTGGAAAAATTGTAAACCACAATGGGTCATGATTGGTACAGATATTTCAACAGAAATGATGGGTTGAATTTGTTTTATGGCGCGCCAAAACAGATGTTTTTATTATTGCGCAAGTGTGAATTATTTTAAAGCATTAAAGACACATTTGCACCACACACAACTAAAATTTGGTGTCAATAAAACATAACATAGCATAAGCTAGGTTTGTTGATTTTCAAATTTTCTATTTTCTCTACTGTAGTGGTATTCAAATTTGTATGTGTCAGTTTAGGAATTATGTAGAAATCTTTTGAAAGGATCTTTCTTTCTTTTGTCGGAAAAAACGAACTCTTACATTATGAGATCTAGACTGACATTAACCATAGTTTCTGCTTATAATTCTGGTAGTGGTTTGAGCCTTTAAATGACTATTGACAGACTCACTGTATTTATTGCAAGCTCTCCTAATGCATGACAAAATCCAGGTGATAATAAGAAAGTTACAGAGGTATAGCAGTATATGCTTGTTAGGAAATTACATGGGGGTTACACTGGTGTGAGTAAATTTTTAATGACAGAAATGTACTAACCTGGGAAAAAGATATTCCAGTCCATACATATACTATAAACAAAACAAGTCTAGTCATTTTCACTTGCATTGAAAAATAATATAGATAAATGTTTCTTTTCGCGATTTATACGGACCGAATAATGTTTCCTTTTATTCATTTATCCAACCAAATTTATGTTTCTTAGACGAACTTTGGGTTACATAAGTTCATATGTTAATCAAAAATTAAAAGGTAAACAGATGGAAAATTATTGCGTTTTTTAATTAATTGTAATTCAATAGAAGTTTGTAGGACGGCGGCATACAACTTTAAGAACCCCATTACATATTGTTGCTGGGATTCCACAATATATCCGAGTTATTGCTAAACCCCACCTAAGTAGTTTTGATTAAACGTGTACTAAATCAACAAATTATCTTCTTGTGTTGTTTTCATTATCAAATATATTAAATATTTACATGGACATCCTCGTCATAAACAAAGTGTCTTCAGGAACTTTAAAAAAATCAATGAGGAAATCCACATTATTTGACAATTTTTTATCACTTATGGTAGCATGTCAGGTTATCTTGTAAATATTTTGCATTTCTTTTTGTGTGTTGTTGTTAGTGTTTTAAGTATTCATCTACATTTACGCTTTCAAAATACACTTTATGATGCATTCACGGAAATAACCTTGTAGATTATATTAAAAAATTAGAGCGATAAACGTCATTAGGTTAACGTCATAGGAGAAACTGAACCAGTAAACAACCATTAAAAGCACAACGAAGTAGTGCATTGCCTTTGGAAAGTATATATGGTTTTGAAAATATCATGAAATTCGGTATTTAAAGCATAGGAACTCTTGCGATTGGAAAAATAATCAAATTGGTAGTTTTGTAACTGGGCGGATTTGTATTTCAATTTGGCGGAAATAGTTTTTCAATTGGGCAGAAAATAATTTGCAATTGGGCGGATTTTATTTTTTTCAAGTTGGTGGAATACGTGTGATATGCCTGTAAAAATATAAAATACATGATAAGACTTAAATCTCAAATAGTGACCAAAAGAAAATGTTTTTGATAATTTTTTTTCTTTTCTTTTTTAAATTTACTTTATTTCAAATTCCTGTTTTACTTGTAAAGCCTCTCCGCCCTATTGCAAAACTAAAAAAACGCCCAATTAAAAATTCTGGAAATTCAAATATCCGCCCAATTGAAATGCGTCCAATCAAATCAAAGATATTAAAATAAAACTGTGTCATGATTATCCGATTAAAATATTTAAATACATGTATTTATTTCAACCATCTCTGACTATTCCGAGTGTGTGGCATTATAGAATCGCGAATGGGAACCCCCAAAAATGCAAAAATAATGTAAGCAGTGCCAAGTCCAATTTTCAATTTCATGTTTTAAGGTCTTTATATATAAAATGCATTTCACAGAGCACCTGGACAGTAAATTAGACTGTTGGTGAATTTCAGAACCATCCTACAGAAATCGTATCTACAAATATGATCATGTCACAGAAAACCGTACATTGGCTAATTTGTACCATCACAATGTCACCGTTCTATCGTACCATCATTTTGTTATTGTCGCTCTGTCGAAATGGCTAATTTCAGCTAAATTGAAACGGGAATTTGCGGAAAATTTTAATTGAAATAAACATTTAAACATTATTAAAAAGAAAATACACATTCTGCCATGAGACAAAGTTTGAAATTCAAAAAAAAAAACAAAACAAAACAAAACAAAAAAAAAACAAAACAAAACAAAACATCTTGTCTAGTGCAACCAATGTACAATTAAAATATGCATGCTCTCTTTATATTTCAGTTATAATGTACTTGTATTTGAGAGAGTATCTCACAAGGATGTAGAATCATACTTTCAAATTTTGTCACTGAGATGAGTGGACTCATCATAGATGCATATGTTTTATTGTTTGTGTCTTGTATATATGCTGTTAACCGATAAGAGTAAAAGAAGCTTTAATAAAGAATTAAACATTATTCTATATAAAATTTCCAAATGTTATTCTTACCACTTGTTTATACATCTCAAGATTTTATATTGCCAAGTTTTCTTACAATCGACTTGATGAGCGCCATGTGTTTGTCTATATGTTTATATGTCCAATGGCTTAGGATACTGGTGCTTTTTTAAGAGCGCTTTGCCAATTTATTTTATGTTTTTGACTATCTAGAGTCTATGTCTAAATCAAACATGAATGTGACATTGATGGCAATTAATTCCATTCAAACCAGTGCTAGGGAATGTCTTGAACTTATTGTAAGGTATGAGCAAAGCTCATCGTTGAAAGCCTATTTGAGAATTCAAGATGAAGAACAATAAAAGCATTGTTCCATTGGTCGTTTCTACCGTGTGTTTGTGGAGACTTTGTCATATGTGCATTTACTGCATATCCTTTCATTGTAAATTCAAGATTGGAGTTTGTCCCTCCTGCATGCAGTAAAAAGAGTCCGTAAAAAGATTCCCCGTTCGAGAAATGTTTATGGTATGGTATAAATGATCTTGAGAGAATATCTCGTATGGATACACCATCATACACACTATCATACTTTAAAATTTTATCATTAGATTATTTACGGTATTTCTAATTGTTTCCACCTGTTTATAGTGCATACATCTCATACGATTTTATATCGAGAAGTTTTCTTACAATCGACTTGATGAGTATCTTGTGTTTGTCTATGTGGTATATATACAATATAAAATAGTATCTGGTGCTTTTGTCGGGCAACGGATGGCAGTGATTGTATGAGCGCTCTGCCATTTAATCTTGCTGGCGATCTCACATGTATCAGATATGGGCTAAATAAGATATGGATACTAAATTGTTCGACAGTAAGCAATGAATTCCGCTCAGACCGTCTTGAATTTACTATGAGGTATGAGCAAAGCTCATTGTTGATGGCCTGCTGGTGACTTCAGGATGAAGAACAACAATAAAAGCGTTGTCCCATGGCTTGGGTTTACCATATGTTTGTAGAGACTTTGTCTAATTTGTATTTACTCCATATCCTTTCATTGTTGATTATAAAGAGCACATGAGCAAGCACGTATGTACATACGGTGTGTTCTAAATCTCCACTTTTAGGATTCTACATCTGGGCTTTTGGTATTTATTACTTTAATCAGACTAACCGGATCTCAGATATCCAGGCGTTGTTACTTCAAATGTTGTTTGTTTGTAACATCATATAGATTCGTAGATGAAAAATATGAAACTTCCCGGTACAATTCATATACGCGGAAGATTCATAATTGAATGAGACTCACTGACCATATACGGTCGAAAAAAAGTATCGAGTTTCTGAAAACACCATCATTGCAATGTTTAGTACTTTAGTTTTCGTTGCGTACTTCTTCTTTTTTTTTTATTTGTTTTGTTTTTGTTATGAAGTTGGATATGAATTGCCTTGATTTTGGATTTTGATTTTGGAACTCCCCCTTTCCTACTTCCTTCGGTTTTCGTTTGCCGATGTATTAGGAAAAGTCTTTTGACAAATCACTTCATCACAATATGTGTTGCAATAAACATTGCACCTCTCATAGCAGATTTATTTCTTAATTGCTACGATCCACAATTCATGGCAAAAATTAAAAAAAAAACTTCTAAACAGCATTTAGTGGATATTTTTAACAATACATATAGATATTTGGACGATATTTTGGCTTTAAATAATCCTGAATTTTCTGAATTTACAGACGAAATTTATTCGGTCGAACTTACTTTAGATAAATCCAATAGCAGCGGTGATCATACTCCTTTTCTGGATCTTGATATATCAATAAATCGGGGAAAGTTAAACACTATAGTTTATGATAAAAGGGATGATTTTTCTTTCCCTATAGTTTATTTCCCCCATCTCGACGGCGATGTTCCATTAGCCCCTTCTTACGGGGTCTACATTTCACAACTTGTTCGATATGTATGAGTATGTAGTGATGTTTCTGACTTCAACGACCGAAATCTTTGTCTTACTGAAAAACTTCTGCATCAAGGGTTTAGATATCATAGATTGATAAATTTCATTATAGATACATTGACTTATTAAGAAAATTTGGTTCTACATGCAGGGCTCTTATACAACAGGGCATTTCACATCCAAACTTCTATGGAAATATAATTTAAAATCAAATATTGTCATTCCAAACTTATTAATCCATTTAACAAACTTATTCATAAAGGATATAAATACAGCATTGTTGTTAAATCTTTACTTCTGGATTTTGTTGGCAAAAATATTGATTAGCTCCTAAATGCTTCAAACCATAACTAAATCAAAACAATTTTTCATATTGGCAGTGTTTGGCATTGCACAATATTATGTTCTTCTTTCATAATTGATGATGATGTAATACGATATCTATTTATAAGTTGAAGTTTCACATGTAAAAAGGCTTGATATAATCAACGGAAATTATGTTCTTAGCTAGCTGTCAGTAACTGCGAGCATTTGTCAGGACAGTACCCGTGTGTATTGTCTTCATGTATTATGTACTTCATTGTAAGGGTACTCGTTTTGATAAGTTAGACTTTTTTCTAGTTTGATTTTTACTGTGAGTCTTTTTGTATATTTATTTTTTTTGCCATTCGCCACACATAGGGGAGGTTTTGGATCAAAGAAAACGAGTTTAACCCCGCTGCAATTTTTGCGCCAGTCCCAAGTTAGGAATATTTTGGTCATTGGCTTGTCTTTGTCTTCTTATAAATTTTAGTTTCTTGATATTCGGGTTATTGGATATAGTTTGTTTACATTGATTTATTTACTTTTTTACCCTTTTTGGGGCCATTTAGGACTTGCTATGTGGTGTGAGGTTCCTCACTGTGTTGAAGACCGTACGGTGACCCCTAGATGGTTTGTTTTGGGTTATTTTAACCTGGAGATGGGATGTTGTCTCCTGACATTTACTCTATTTCCTTTCTTTTTCATACTACTTGTCGTGCTTAGATTTAAATATCGAATAACATGAAAACAGGATTGAGATAAGAAAGTACGAGAACTTCCACTTCACGGAAGACAACAATTGTATTATTGTGCTGAATGCAAATTTCTGTTTTGTACAGTTAACAAAAAACGTAACACTTTCGTTTATAAGTTTAATAATACTAGAAAACTACAATTAAGATTTTTGACAATTTGTAAGCCGCCTATTCTAAAATTATCAAAACAATACACTTCCCTTCATGTCACAGAGTTTATTTATCTAATCAAGATACCTTATATACCTACATATATTTTAATGTTATAGTTTAAATTTAGCAATAATTGAATTAATTGATCTACTGGGTGTGATATTTCATTAAAACTCCACTGAATTTTCCTCAAGCGTGTCGACAAACCAATGGAATTTACAAACATTAGTGAATACTATATTCGGCTTGGAAACCATTGAAGTTGTACTTCTCATCCGACTTAAAGCTAACGATCAATGCATTCTGATTATAATTTATAACGGTGTGCGTTCTGTATCCACAGTATCTACAATTTTAGAAAACGACTTATTAACGCATTTATACATTTAAAAATAGATAACAAGTGTAAATCTTATTATGGTAAAAACCACAGCTCATTTTCTGATCGATTCCATGTTGCACAGATATGTGTCAGTAATTTTTCTTTACTTCTTTTTTTAATATGGTATTGTACTGTGACCGAGAGCATTGTCTTTCCTGAAAATCATTATTTTTACAACCAATGCCTCCGCGTCCGGGGATCGGATCCCGGACCTTTTCTCCGTAGCCAGCCTCGCTACCGAATGTGCTAAAGAAATTTTCCGTAAGCTCAGTCGATTTTTACTGACTATATATCTACTACCTGAATAAAACTCAAACTATGCACCTCCGTGACATCCCCTCCCCCACCAAGAGTCACCATACTCATCGTATGTATGACTTTTAACACACCACAACCTTCAGTGCCCAGGTAGTTTTCTTTTTCTTTCCAACATGGATATTTTAGCTGGAGCGCCAATGTGACCTGGGGAGCATTGTCCTTACTGAAAATCAGTATTTTTACTACCAGTGCCTCCACGTCCGGGGATCGAACCCCGGACCTTTTGCTTCGAATGAGGTAAAGAAATATTCCGTTAGCTCAGTCGATTTTTACTGGCTATATATCTACTACCTGAATATGCATCTTGGTAGCAGTACGAAATATCTAGGTAAAAACAGACAGTGTACGAATATAACAGCCTGATATCTATATACAGATATCTATTCAAAATGACAATTGTGCTTATGTATGCCTTGCCACCTACAAATGCAAAATATACGAGTACAGCTTTTATACTAACATCATATAAAGGAACTGAAGCTGTTGACGAGATCTGAATAATAACCCTAGTATTCACATTATAGCTTATTAAGGTATTTAGGCCACATTTAAACAAAAATTAATGAAAAGTCAAATTATCTCCCCTCCACGAGGTCGGACAAAACTATATTTCTTCATGCACATCTGCATGTTGTGTACTGAATTTGTGTCAATTTTCTTTAAAGTCCTTTCGGTGGTTTAAGAGGAGTTGCGCTATCATGAATCAATGAAAAGTCAAAGTTAAGTTATCTTTCCTTCGTGATAATGGACATTAATTATACTTAGAATATTGTGTCCGTTAGATATGTGTAAAGTTTCATCAAAATCATTGCAGTGATTTTAGAGGAGTTGTGCTTTCGAGGTGATCTTTGCAGTGGGAATCAATGGAAACTCAAAGTCATTTGATCTCTCAATTATGCTGTTGTAAATTTATTCATGAACATCATAATAAAAGTGGCCTTCCTTTGTGTAAAATTTCATCAAATCCATTAGTGGCTGAGGAAGAATTGCGCCTCCGAGATAAGTGTTGACAGACATATATACATTTATAATTTTTGTTACTTCATCAAACTTTTTTTTCAGAACAAAATTTGTTTCTTTCGAAATTTAAGTAAATAATATTTTTGTTTCTATATGATGTGATAAGTAATGAATCGTCAGTATGTTAATCTGCTAATTTCAATTCATTTCAAAAGACCTATTGTTCGCATTAGAATGACGTTTTAGTACAGATAGACTAAAGGCTATTTAGATTCAACTTACTATTACAAATGTATGTGTAAAACTAATTCCACAAGAAAGTAAGATTATTCAATACCTAAAACGAGATATTTGCTGAAGAAACTAGTAGTAATCTGGTTTTGACGTGTGAATAGGAAAAAGCGGTATAGAGAGTGGAATAATCATAAAATTTTGAGCGCATGACAGAAATCTAAGTGTGGATCTTAAAAAAATTGAAGATTTTTTTGGTTTAAGGTAGATAGACACTAATGTTAATCTCCATGAGATTTTGTTAAAAGTCGGCTCAACTGAAGAACTAATCTTACTAACTTGAAATATGTAATAAAAAGTATGGGTCATCATGCTTGATTTTTCTAGAACCGATGTTAAAGTTTGCTCACTTTTAGCCATTTTTTCGTCTGTTTTTACATAGAATGCACGGTAAAAATATGGAAAGGCAATTTTCAGCTTAATTAAAATGAACTTTTTTTCCATGAGAATTTCATATGTTTTTGTAAATAGATAGTTTATGATATGATCTCTTGGTTGCGACGAAAAAATGCATATGTCACCATGCTTTTACGGAGATATTTCACAAAGTTTCCGTAATATTACGGGAAAAGGGAGTTAATTCGCGACAAAATGGTCTTAATATGACGTTTCATATTAGTCAATCAATTATGACGTCACAAAGAGAAACCTGTCAAATCAATTCTTCTAAATTTGACATAGAAAAGCAATTAAACACCGTGTAATTTTTGAGAACAAAAATAATCTAGAAATTATATTATTACATAAATGATTAATTTGATATTTCCAGTTCAAAAATGTTATCTATGTATATCCCTAGCATTTTTTTTAGTATAAACATTTGCAATTCAATGATTTTCAACAATTAATTTCAAGTCACTATTGTCTAAATGGGCCCTTCTCTGAGATGTTCCAATTAACATACACGTTGTCTTAACTGGATTTATTTTCATATTGTTATGTTTACACCGTGTAGGGTATACATAAATCACAATTTTGAACTGAAATATCAAATTGATCATTTATGTAATAATATAAATTTAGATTATTTTTTGTTCTCAAAAATTACACGGTGTTTAATTGCTTTTCTATGTCAAATTTAGAAGAATGTAGTATCATCTGCATACATTTCAATTTCACATGAAATATCGTCAAGTGACAAATCATTTACAAAAAGTATAAAAAGAAGAGGAACTAATAATGGAGCCTTGTGGTACACCATCATTACAGGTTCGGAATTTGACGTATAGCTTCCAATACAATTTTTTTGTTTTGTTTTCTAAAAGACAGATACGATTCAAACCATTTTCCCGAAAACATTGAAATTTTATAGCATCTGAGCTTTTAAATAAGAATATTGTGGTCTACCATGTCATGGACCTTTTTTAGATCTAAAAATACTGTTCCAATTACATTGCCTTCATCCATATATTTCAACCATTTGTCAGTCGAATTTGTAAATGCAGCTTGACAGGAATGTTGACTTCTGAATCCCGATTGAGAATCAAATAGTTATTTACACTTTAACTAATATGAGTAAAGATGATGTGCGACATGTGTTTCATACATTTTTGAGAGGGTTGGTAAAATAGATATTGGGCATACTTTTGTCACCCGCTTTGTTAATGGAAACACCCCTTGTATTACACTAAGGTTTATCAAATATGTGATACAGGGTGCTAATATTTCAGCTGACAAATTAAGAAAATATGGACTCAAATCATCAAGACCAATGGATTTTTTTGGTATTTAATTTTACTAAAAGTCTTTCTGTTTCATCAACTTTAATTAAAGCTATTTTGAACTCGGTTTTAGCAGGAATCTTTGAGATGATGTTTAGAGACTCTAAGCTATCATGAGAAGAGTGTTTTGTAGATGTGGCACAATGCAACTCTGGAGAAAAAGAGATTAAATTTATTTATCATGTCCTGTATATCACTTACCATTTCATCATTAATATTCATCGATGGTGGTATATTACAATGATTTTAAGGGGTTCAAGTTTTTGAATAAGTTCCACATTTGACTGTACTCTTTTTTATCGTCAACAATTTGTCTGTAATATTCGACCTTTGAATTTTCAATCAAAGTTTTACATTTGTTTCTCCAAAATCTAAATTTGTTCCAATCTCCTGTTTTATAAATTCTGTTTTATTGGGCTTGTTTGATTTCACCCGTAAGCCATTCAGGTTGTCGGGGATATATAATTCTTTTTGATTTCATGGGTGCATGTTTATTTATGAGTGTACCAATAATCAGTGGCTGAATCAGTGTAATTTATATGGGATGCTGTCTCCTTGACATTTACACCATTTCCTTTCTTTTTCATATCTATCTGAGATATATTTGAATTATTTAAGTCATTAAGAAAAAGATGTTCATCAAATTTTTTTCATACACCTGTATTGAATATTTCTATGGGACATGTTTGTTTGGTCTTTTTTATTTACTTTACGAGTTATGCAAACAGGGTAGTGATCACAAACACCAATTGTAGAACATTAATCTCTACTTTAAATTAAAACATTATGCCGCAATCTACCAGGGGACTGTACAGCACAAGACAAACACCAATAAAAAGAAAAAAAACGAACATAGACAACGATAAGAACTCAGGGATACCCGGACTTGGTACCGACACTGGCAAGAGCAAGCGTTAGGGTTAAATTGATTTATAGGTACCCAAACCTCCCTTTGTCTATTCCGTTTCCTTGTATGATATAAAAACATACAAGTAAAACCCAAAACAGTTAACGTTCCAACTCCTAGAACACAATTTAGAAAAAAAGAATGAGACGAAACGTAATCTAGAAGGAAGGGCCAACGAGTGCTCGCCACGAAACTGCCGGCTACCACAAGGAGCCTAGTCTGCTGTTAAACCTTTGTAAAAAGTCCGACTGTGCTGATGAGTGATTTCTTTTAAATATTGTACACTGTTAATATTTTCTTGCTGATATATAAATTGTATCCTCTACATTTTGATAATTAGAATACCTTTCCTTGGCTGAAATCTAAAGAGGTTATTTTTAGCCTTTAACATTTATCGTCGCAACATTATCCCTATATTATCATTTAACTATAAATGAAAAGATAACAGGAAACACCTACAATGGCAGAAAATCACAATCACACGCCACAATCCAAAGGGATATTACACTAGAAAACACAAATAAAAGACAAAACACAAACATAAACATTGATAGGAACTTGAAATTTGACAACTAATGGCCCTGTCACACTATAGCGCATAGCACCAACGTGTGCCCAGCGTGTGAGAATATTTTCGTACACGCTGGTGTGCGTTGTATAAGTTAGAGGCACGTTCATAACACGCTACAAACACGTCGACAGACGTTGGCGTGCGTTGTTGAACGCCGAGTGCGTCGGAAAATTTTGAACATGCTCAAAATTTCACGACGTTCGCCAACGTGTTGTTGATAAGTTATGCAGAAGTTAGACGAACGCTAGAGGTACGTTATGCACGCAATGTGTGTGATATGTAGTAGTTTCCCGAAAGTTGTGTTAAACGTGTAAAGAACGCAAACCGGTCGTCCTTGTAGTAACTAAGGAGTAACGTATTAGCCGATGTTTATCATAAAAATAATAGTTAAAGAGCAAGACAAAATTCTAAAGTGATTTATTTCAGTATCATACTGTCATATTGTTTTGAAAATATTTTTTTTTATTTTTGAGGGACATATCCCTCCTGCAAATCTGTCGTATTTTTCGGCGGCATTTCTACCCATTTCTACATTTGCAAATGGCATTGAGATGAAGAATTTCAAGCTGATCTTACAAAGATCATCACAACGCTGTACCTACGCTCTATGAATGCTTGAAGATCGTTATGGATGCGTTTGGTATACGCAAAGTATGCTAGTAAAACGCCTTTGCAACGTTGTCATACGCTGTTACACGTTTTGTGAACGTTCCATTAAAGTTATGGATAAGTTTTCCGTGCGTTTTATGTCGTTAGCCTGACGCTATGAATGCGTCCAACAAGAGAATTTCTTCAATTTCTTCGGCGTGTGCCAACGTTCTTATAAAAATTTGCGATCGTCGGCACACGTTGGCTAGAACGTTATAGTGTGACAGGGCCTAAGGCTATGTTTTATTCTATATGCATTGCTAAGCTTGCGATTTTGGGATGATGAATTTAACAATTTGTAAGGATGCATTGTACTTTAAAAAGAAACTAAATTAAAGCCAAATGTTAAAACCGAAAATGTATGTGAACCTCGTTTTTAAAAAAATGTTTTATCGTGAAAAGCTTATACCATTCAAATCGCTTAAGTATGAGGGACCTGATGGGGAATCACGAAAAAATTATTCGGACCAATCACAGTTCACGGAAAATTCATTTTGTCAATTTGATCAAGAACGATTCACGGCGATGTTCTAATAACGATTCACGACAAATTAATGAAATGGAAAACGAATCACGGGGAATTGAAATCCCCGATCACGGAGAACGAAATAAACCCATCGGCCCCCTAAGTATGGACCTCAGTTGAAAAGCCGACAACACTGAATGTACTTGTACGTTTATGTTTATATGTAATACTTTAGTTTATGTAGAGGTCGTCATGATATATTTATTATTATAATATTAAGGCCTTCTATCGCTTTGTGTCCAAACCCGTGGTAAAAATAATATTTACGTATCATGGGTAACGTCATAAACAAATAACGTCATAGATGGTTTTACATCAGTTTTTGCACATCACAAACCAACTAACAGAGTAAAATGGCGTTTCATCCATGCGTACTTGGAGGAATTCTCTTAATCGAAACCTTTTGAGTTTCCTATT